>CATKWJ010000717.1:0-76151 GCA_949825065.1 Odontocerum albicorne | reverse complement strand
AATGCGGGCCCAATTTATGAAATTCGATCGCATATAGTTGGTTCTATAATACTAAGTAGTATTTCAGAACCAACTGTATGCAATCGAGTAAAAAATAGTATGCTGAGTCTTGAAAGTCTCGGAGGGACTTAAAATTGAAGGCTCGCGGGAATGGACTATTAAATCAAGTTGTTAGGAAGTTTGTGAGATGGAGTAGATCTATAACTTCTCTTCTATAGGAAAGTGCAACCATTTTATGGTTTTGCGGTATATCTTCAGTACTAAAATAATTGTTAGTTATATAGTCGAGATGTTTGAGAAATCTGTATTGAACGTTTTCAATTATATTAATATGAATAATGTAGTAAGGGTTTCAAAAAGATGACGTGAATTTAAGATTACTACGAGTATGACGCGTTCCATGCAAAAATTACCAATTCAATATTTCAAAAAAATGTATTCTGAAAATATATAGAACAGAAAAAACGGATGCATATGAAATACATTTATCATTTTATTTTTATTTATTATTTATTATTACACATGACAAGAAATATACACAATTTGAGAAAAAACAACAGGTAATTTGATTTGGACATACAATTTTAATGGATCTGGGTTTGTTGCCTTTCATTTGTCGTATCCCCAGTAAACTAGACTTTTGCCTGTATCTCACTGAGGATATTTAGCATGAAAAAATAAATCGATACTTCTTTCCGATTTTTTATTAGGTACACAAAAAAACCCCCCGTTGCACGCTCTCATCAACCTGACAAACAGTGACACTCAACTACAACTGGAAACATCTTGCGAAATTTAACTCCTCACACATTATCACTCCAGAGAGACCAAAAATATTCATCCCACAATATACCGCACACAATCATAAGAATAAAAATTAAAACAAATTTAAAACAAAAAAAATACACAGAAACACAAATACAAAAACAACCAAAATTAAAACAACAAGAAGAGACCCACACTCACGAGCTCACATAACTCCTTTTCACTCGTCATTCATCCTGAAAGCTCAAGTACTCAAAATCCTGTCGCAATAAGAACCACGCTCCGATCGACTGTCTAAATGGTTTTCCTACCTTTACCTTTATTGAAGTCGGCACGCCATTGTATGTAATGGGAGCCAAATAAGCATATTGCCTTTGGGCAAAAGAGGTTTTAACTCTAGGGATGGTGAACATTTCATTAGTTGCCATGCGTGTCATGTGTGTCTGCTGAGTTTGCATCTTCCCTTCCTCTCGATGGTAGTGCCAGAGAATGGATTTAAGATGTAAATTGGCTATGTTCATATGTTATATAAACAATTACAGCATTTATAATTAATAATAAGAAGATTGCGTATTAGAATTTGTCAATTGGAAAGAAGGAACTTGGCGGAAATAAATACGAGTATGCATTCAATGTTTGCCGCTTTGCATATTTCCTCTTCAAGCTGATTACAATGATAAAAAATCGAATTAATTTTTCGAGAAAATTTTGATATTCTCTCTTCATCGAGGTAATTTTCAATTAGAATTTTTAATGTTTCAAAATGGGAAAAAACTCCAAATAATTTCGTCGGTGTTAATTCTCGAGAAATCTTTGTGTTGTCTTTCGTGCCGCTTAAAGGTGGATCTCGGTCCATTTTGCGCAAATCTTTAACTGAATTCCAAATTTAAAATAATCTTTTTTTTTTCAGCCGAGCAAATTTTTTAAGTTTTTATTCGATTCCGTTAAAATAGGGTCGGGAAAGCGAGGTGTGTATGTATTTGAACGCACTTTGCTAAACACTAAAGAACTGTTGATGGAAAGTGTTCGAAAACATATCGGTAATTATAAAAAATGGTGTAATGCAAGTACTCGTATGCGTAAATAAGAAAAAAACAACAAAAAATGGTAAGTTATGTGACGTTCCGAGCATTTTGTCACGCCACTCACTAAATGCAAATGCACCATTATTATGAATATTCATTGAGCGAACGATGAACTCATGTTATTATTTTCCATTCGAAATCATTTAATTTTCTTACACATTTATTTTTTACTGCCCAAGTATCATATTCATACACCACTACAGGTATAATTATAGTTTTGAGTTTGTTGTAACGCTTTTGCTAGCAAAAAAATATTTCCTTATTAGATTCACTTATCAATTTTGATGAGTATAGAATAATTTGTTATTGTCGACCTGCCTACTATGTTTGCATTTACTTGAAAAGCCCCAAATAGATGCATTATTTTAGTTTCCAGCATTTACTGGTCTTACATATTTTTTTTACATTTACAGTTGCGGACTATTACATCAATACCATATGAGTAAATGACAATTGTTTATAGGTTGTTTAAACACATACTTTTTTAATTGAATTGATCTCGTTTTATGACAAATTCCAGGAACAAATTATTAAGTATCTCCTTGTCATACCCCTGTATTTACGTTAAACTACTGGTGCCGAAAATACTATTGTTTTCCAAGCTTACTTTTAAATATATTCGTATCACCAATTTGGCTATGTTTCATGGGTTCTATATGAATGAATGTTTTTACTAGTTATATATTTGAACCATGATTTTTCAAGAATTTAGAACGAAATTTGTATTTTAATTACATCAAATAATTCCTCTTTTTCTCAGTAAAAAATACTACAGATTAGTGTTCAATGAAGCGCAAAAAATGTATTGATAACCTAAATCCAAAACAAGATTTAAAAGTATTGTTATTGATGATCTTTAAAATGTATTTAAGATGAAGCTTGGTGGTTTTCGACTTTTTAATTCATAAGCATTATCAAGGATTTTCAAACATTAACATACGATTGTCTAAAAAAGGTAAAAAAACAAAAAGTGGGTCGATTTCAAGCCTCCGTAGCAAATAAGAGAAAATTTGAATGTGGTTTGAACTAATCTCAACTATCATACGGTTCACCGGAAGGAAATTTGGACGTTAATGTTATTTGAAAACGAAATATGTGTACAAAATCCAAAATATTTATTTATAACTGAAAATTCAATATTTAAACAATATTATAAAAAAATATGAATTATCTTAAGGAAACTGCAAGATACATATTTTTCTGGTACCTTCGATAATTTATTTTTGTTAACTTAGTATTTGAAATAAACTTTCGTATACATTTGTTGTAGCTTCCTTAAACAAGGGATTCATGTAATTTCATTACATCACTTAAAAAATCGAGTGTATGATGTTCGATTCTGAGCACAAATCACAACATTTTAAAATTAGAAATTAGTATTTAGGCCGGACTATGAATTCAGGTCTAATACTCGCTTAACGCGACCGCAATGAAATAAACTTTAAACTATGTAATTTTTTTGTAAAATAAATTTATTTTAAGTGCCAAAAAATATTAAACCAATCTGTTTCTTTAGAATAAATATTATAATTATCAAAAATCATCATGGTTTTCACAAAAATCACAATATTGATTTGGTATATTTCAATCAAATACCTATATGGAAATTACACGCTATCGAATGTATGCATTCAATTTAGTATAAAGATCAATGTGGGAATTTGTTAGCAAGTTATGCATTCAAATTAGTATAAAGATCAATGTGGGAATTTGTATACAATTTTCGTTTCCAAAATATATCGAGCGGGGTGAGCCGTGTGATAGTAAAAATTTATTAAAATCACATCCAAGTTTTACCGCATTGTCTATAGCGCCTTAAAACGTTTCTCTTTTTCGTTTTTACCTTTTTGGGCCTCGGATATTTCGATTTTTCCTGCGAAAAGTGTAGTGTTGAAACGGACGTTAGTATTTAGCAAGCTTGTTTAATGCCTAGGCGTTTTAGGTGACATTTTTTCATATGAATTGGTGATTACTAATGGAAAGGCTCAGTAGTGGCCAGCCACGCAATCTTGAAATGATAACTATAATACCAGACGTACACATATCATATATATATTGTATATTTGTTTTTTTTTCTTTAGCCTATTTAATATCCTTAGGGTTATTTTTTCCAGTGTAAAATGCTGCTTTCTTAAGTACAAATTTAAATGTAAACAACGTACCATTTAGTACCAAAAACAAATTGTTCTAACGACATAATTAAATCTTTAACAAGTAAGTAGTTTATAATTAACTTTCTAGCGAGACGGTTTAAACAAATATCTCCATAGAGAAAAACTACTTTCGTCATTAACTTTCAATACAACCTTTTCAATGTTTTCAAATAATTAATTATTGGAAATACGAGTAGATTTCGAAACCGTGCGATTGAAATCAAGCTGTGCACGACGGAGGTTGTCAAACTAATTTAAAAAATATATCGGGTAAAAATTACCTTCCCGACTGCCACTGATTTATGAAAATAATTCAATCATTTGATATAATTTTTTTTCATTGAAAAATGTGTTTTTCAAGTGTCAAGCAACTTTTGTAATCTCAATTTTAAAATATTGTTAGTTTATTTTTAAACAAACATTGACATACGAACCGGAGACAGAATAGATTAAAACAATTATTATTTTTTTATGTCTGTAAAAATAATATGTAGCTGATTATTAATGTATCAATACGGATTTTATTTTAAAATACCTTATCTACATATTTGAACATTTAGAAAATTTTAATATTTTAATTTCTATTACTTGAATATGCAAAACGATCATAATTCCTAAGGAGACAAAAGAAAGAATGTTGATTTGGGGGAAATGTACGCAATACGAGTATAAGAAACAGAACAGTGTGTATAAAAAGATGGCAAATACTGTTTGCGTGGATATGGTATGTACACATATGTATAATGTTTCATCATTCTTTTAGTAACTAACATGATGCATTTACTAATTTTTTTTTTGTATGTCATTGACGATGAAATATTTAACAAAACATAAATATTAACGCCTTTAGCAATTCAAAGTGGAATTCAGTAATATGTTAAATACTGGTTTGGGCATGTAGAATGAACGAATGAAGAAATACTAACAAACAATATATGAAACGTAGAAAGCCAGAGAAACCGTAAAAGATGTATGGATGTGAAATAGGAAAGTCAGGTGCTTTGTCCTCTCTGCATACCTCTGGAGGAAAATGGCGTTAAATTAATATACATTTAAAATATTCTTTTGTGATTCACTTAATAAAAGGCATGCATTTTATGGCATCCCTTTGTTCCTGATAGGATGATTAAAAATTCTATTTAAAATTGTAAATCAATCTTAAATTAAATTTAAAAAACAACCCTTAATTCGCAACTTTTTTTCAATCTCATATTAAAATTATATTTTGAAATGTAAATATTTATTATAATACAATCTTTTTTTATTATCTCATCAATTAAGCTATAGCTTCACACTCTTAGATCTATTTCCATTTCTAACAAAAATATTTGTAAGAATATTGGGAGAGTTTAATTTAGAAAGAATTTAATGGAGAAATTGCATTTTTAGGATTTTTTTCGTAGTTTTACAAACGTAATTAAAACAAAAAAGATACTGTAAAGAATAAAAGAAAAACTTTAAAAATGAAAAGCAAACGGGATTTGTTTTGCAAAAATAGGATAATAGCAAACAACTGTAAAAAAAATTCAATGGAATATAATTCTTAGTTTTTTTAATACAGGAAAAAATGGGAAACCAATTTATTTTGATAAAAAGCGTAAAAAGTAAGGATACCAAAATAGCTTATTTTCTTTGTGTTTTGGTCAAAAAGTGAATTCATTAATTTTGTTGAAAATATTGAAAAATAATCTCACTTCATTTTTCAGTATTTTAATGCACAAGTCAAAAATTTGGAAAAACGCATTTCAAATATACAATAAAAAAATTTAAACAGTTAAAACTAAAATAAACCATAAATATTTTATTTAAACTTTTTATCCCAAATTAACTTGTTCCCATTAAATGAAATCATGATTTTTTTTGCAATAACAAGATTTATTTTATATATAATCATTCCCTATATTTAGCCAATCAAGCAAATTTTCATATATTGTATTTTCCACAATCACCTACATTATAGAACTTTAACATCAATATTTAGTTTTTAAAATAAATTTTATATTTACCATTTTGATCATTGCAAACTGCTAAATAGGCTTGGGTCTTGCTCGAAATGCTTCCATTAGTCTTAGACTTTTTTCCAGAGGTTGTCGGATAACTGTTAAAACCTTTATTACTACCTTTAGAATTAGGCATTTTGATGATGTTTCGATGTAATTATTATTAGATATAAAATGATTAATGCGAAAAATCGCGCACAATTGCGATGAAAATTCGATCGATAGACGTCTACGATTGTTCGAAGTGTTGATAAAAGAAGACAAAAGCACACTGAATAACGTTTCCAACCTTCGAACCAAAAACCAGACGAATCAAATACATTGAACGTGATGTAATTAATTGGCTACTCCAGACATGATAACAAAGTTATAATAATTGTTTACGATTCATAATATAGCTAATTAATTTTTATACAAAAATACTTTGAGCTTTTTATATATGTGGGATCACCGCATTATTTTGTCTATCTTGTATTCTGATATGAAGAACTTCCATCTCGATTCTAGTAAAGATTATGTCAAATCGCTATCATGTGATAACTGGTATAACACATTTATCGAACAATTACCTTTGCTTTTTACAAGTTTGTGATAAATCTTTGAAATCAAGAATTTTTATTATATTATTTATAATACAAACAGACTTTTAGGCCCGAATTCATGGTCTGACCTAAACCCAAATGCTTAGTATTCACTTGTTTTACCTGAAGAAATTAGGATTTATACTTCAGTAAAATTTCATACGAATTTGTAGAAGCTTCCTTAAATATGTGGTTTAATTATCTATCTCACTTTAATGTTTGAAACGTATGTGGTCTGCCTCTGAGCACAAAGCTTGAAATTTTGAAGTAAGAAATTAGTATTTAGGTTGAACTGTGAATTTGGGCCTTAAGTAAATTATTCAATATTCATCAAAACTGAATCAAGATCAGAAAAGTTGTCATAAAAAAGTGAAACAATAAAATATTTTTTAATAAAATTATAAGGGAGAAAATACCAGAATGGAAAGAAACATGTAGGTATATAAGACTAAGTAGGATGTATCGTTGACCAGCAGACAACCTAGGTGAGGCACAAAAAATATTGAATCTAAAGGTCGCCAAAGAAATCCCAAATATCTCTCACTGAAAGTATTTTTCATTGCATGCAAATTAACTTTTATAGATAAATGAATTCATAAAATAGTTAAAACTTTCCCTTGTCTGATTGAGTTAAGCGAACAGGGCAGTGGAAACACATTTTTCAAAAACCAGAAAATCTACAAACCTGTAATAATTTTAAACAGAAAAAATATTATAGTTATCCCTTCATTTACACAGGTAATTGGTTCCAGAAAAACCGCATAAATTGAGCCATTGAATAACAATAGACCACCTATGAACAATCACTGTTTATATATTTCTAGACATATTTATATTTCTAAATATTCTATTCTTACTTAGGCATTTTTTTTTTTGGTTCATGTAAGTAGTTATTGATAACTAATCACACATTGTTTTCTGTCCCTCTAGTTCTTAACATAACTAATCGCATTGAAATTATACATGGAGGGATTACTGTACATCAATTTTTAACCTTTGATGATCCAACGGGCTTAGTCTTAGGATAAAAGGTTATAAATTCTTTTAAGACCTTATGTAAAACGTGTTCTTTATTCAATTGGGTTGTCTGTGAAAAAATTAATATGATAAAAAAAATATGTATCACAGATTTTCATCTTCTTTTTCTTTGTTGCCTTTTGTGTCCAGTCACTCTAGTAGCATTTCCAATACCTTATAACATCATCTTTGGAAGGTTTCTACGCCATTTAGCCTTCCGGCACTCCAAAGTAAGAAAGTTCCTTACAAAACAGGATAGTTTGGCTGTAGGAAACTAATTTCAAGATCTCGAATCTAAAAGTTATTCATCTTCAGGGTAATTTTTTGAATAATGATTTTTTAATTACCTCAAGTCTAGGTGTTTTATTCGAACTTCTACCTTACACCAAGTGAACTACGAGTATATTGATCTTGTTCTAAAAGTACAATAACATCTCCTATCGGCAGGTAGCCCCCATAATGGCAATCCTTATCCTGTTCTATATAAAAAAAAAATCTATTAAAATGTGGAATATGAATGTCTTTAAGAAACCTTCTTGATGTGCCATCTTTTATCGGAGGTTGACCACTCTCATAGTAATTCTTATAACAATTCACTCCAATTCAGAATAACTCAGTATAACTATACCCATATCATTCCTGCAAGTGATTAAGTTTATCATTTACTTTTTCCTAAATGATCAGTTGTATTATAATGTATCTTATGCCTCATATTATGTGATCAAGATACTGCAACCTAACAACTTTCAAAGTAGTTCTCAGTTCTTATACGTAAGAGCAAGCGCTTACACATTTGATCTGTCCAGGGAATCTTGAGAATATGTCTGTAGATTCATATTTCAAAAGGTCCGATCCTAAGTGATGTTTCTTAATACAGTGCACTTCTATTAAATAAAAGAGAATTGAGAAGATATAGCAGCAAATCATAAGCATTCTAATTTCCTAGCTCATGTGTTGGTTAGTAAAAAAGGCTTCATATTAATGAGGCACTTCTCTTTAACACATTAACCTTTTTTTTAATCCGGTGGCTTAAATAAAATCTCAAAAATCTAAACTCCATTATTTTAATGTTAAGCTGCGTAAAATCCCCTCATTTGATTTAATATTTAAATCAACCTCTTATATTTCTCGTTGCTTTTGATTGATTTTTTCATGGGAGGAAATAATTGACCTTCTTATAGACAATTCTATCTCACATATTATATGGATGTTTATTCTGTCATGACAAACGACGTGATATATCTCAAAAGCCTCGATCCTACGTGATATTTCCTAATTCAATGTCCACACCTCCATTCAATAAAATCAATCCTCTGGAACCATATTTGAAAATAATTGTCCTGATAGTTTTGAACGGATATATAAAAATTTCTTCCCATATTTCTAATCCACTTCTGCTAATAAACATATACTCTTTCAACAAATTGCTGTTGAATTTCTTTCCAACACATCAGAAAGGAACTGTTCCACAATAATCTTTGCCGTATCATAAATAACCTTTTTAAGAGGTCTCCACCTTTCACCTCTTATCACTCATCTTGCATTATTTTTACAGGATACAGCGAGATGAATAGTCTGCTACAGCTTATTTACTAACAATCATATACAGAAGAAACAACTCTAAAATAATATACTACAATATACAATTCTACTTGCTTCATAACGTCTATTTGGTTAAAATTTGTAGAAATTGAAAGTAATTTATCAATGACAATTAAGTTGATATTGTAATACGAGACCAATTTGAAAAGCTAGTAGATCGCTTTTTGTTTGAATATCTTAATTTATTCCATATATTTTATGCTTTACATAAGAAGTGTGAAATGTTAGTTTGTGGCAAAATGAAATCATTTCTTGATAATAATATATCACTAACAATATATTTTTACCTATACTTGTATTGTAAAAATGCTAAAGATGTGATATTTTACATAGTTTTATTTTATAAAAATATTGTATTGCATTAAAAATATTGTATATTACGCTTTTGTTGCAAACAGTGCAGCCTGACAGGTTTATTGCAATGTAGCAATATCCTACTACCAGAAATATATTGAAGAAGCCTGAAGTGAAAACCAGACTGATACTTTGTATAAAGTTAAGTATCAACGGGAATCGAACCCATAATCCAATACCATTTTAAAGTATAGGTACAGTACCCAGAGGCCCGATGTTTCTAGAGGCTTTATATAGCCATATTATCTCGACAGATTAGAGGTGGTAGAAGGCTAATGTATTGCTATGTCCAGGGCCTACAATGTTGTTAAGACAGCCCTGTTACGATCTCCGGGTCAGAACTAGGCCACAGAAGTCGACACAGAGGAATATTATTGTTTAATACTTTTTCTTTATATAATCGTGTTAAGATGTTAATAATGGTTATAAATGCTTTCGTATTATTAATACTATTAAGTTACTCAGATCTTTGTTTTCTTTTTTCAGAGGGACTATTTTCAAAAACTAATAAAATTGTAAGCAGGCCTACTCGTAATTCGTTGTGTAGGTATTATGTTAAGCTTTTATATACTTGCAGTAATAAAAATTCAATCAAGTCAGTTAAGACGTGATTATTGGCAGTTTAAGAACATTTTGAAATAAAACAAATACCTTGCGTTACAGTAATATAAAGTATCATATTGACCTGACTATATGACAACTGATTGTCATGTGACTCATTTTTTTAATATGTTTTTTGGAAGAAAAATTTTTTGCTCTAACACTTTTTATCAGACAAAAAATGGAAAACTATAAGCTCATTTACACCTAATGATAAATTTCATACTAATATTGCAAGTATTTATGATTATGAGGAAACTGGACTAGAATCACATAAAAACTGAATTGCTTGTTGTTTTTATGTTCTGCAGAAGTTTAAATTGTATTCATTGACCTATAAGCACGTTTTTAAAGCTTATAAATATTTCTTAAGCCTTTCGTCAATATTTACTGCGAGAGATATTTTTCGAAATTAAAATATTACCTGAAATCATCACCAAATTCCTTAACTCAATTACATGATGTTTTGGGAAAAAAAATATTGAACAAGATAAGCAAAGATTAGAAAAAAAAATTTGCATTAAAAAGCAAATTACAAATTGTCTAATGTGAAAAAAATATGGGAATGGGTGCGTCAAGTATTTAATGTCAAAGAAGGGCCAGTCTCGATTGATTTCCCGAACCTATTTTTATTGGCAATACACAGCTGGCGGTTGACTCATTAACTTTAGTTTATCATTGTCATCTCAGTTTACACTTTATTTTTATTCTCAGTTTACATTCACAAAGACAGAGGGTGCGCTGCGGATGTTGACCATAGAATAAGTGTGGGATGGATGAAATTCAGATCGGTAACAGGAGTCTTGTGTGACTCAAAAATGCCTATAAAACTGAAAGGAAAGGTATACTAGACTATCGTTAGACCCGCAATTATGTATGGCTTAGAATGCTGGACTATGTACAGCTCCTACTCTAGGAAACTTGAAAAAGCAGAAATGCAAATGCTTAGGTGGTCGGCAGGAGTATCACTGAAAGATAAAATTAAGAGCTCACGCATTTGTGGTAGCCTGGGAGTCACTGACATAAATAGTAAGCGGGAAGAGCGACAGCTGAGATGGTACGGGCACATAAGACGGAGACCACCAGACCATACTGTAAATCAGGCAATGTCTGTGGATCTTCCTCGACAGCCGTCCAGAGGAAGACCAAAGAACTCCTGAATGACTCAATGTTCCAAAATCCTGCAGAGAAATGGCCTAGATGAAAGCGACACCCAGAACCGAAGAATATACAGCCTGAGAACGAGAAGAGCTAACCCCAGCAGCCTACCTAGGCAATGAGTTGGGACAGTGCCAGGAAGAAGAAATAAGATCTCAGTTTACACTACCTTACAGTATGTTTAGAAGCAAGTTATCGATTTATAAAGCTAAGTAACTATTGTTAGTCTTTAAGTGTCATGAATCATGTTTCGAACCCAGTTTGCTGATTGGGTTGTTTATTTTTAGCTTAGCTTTCATGAACTATTGAATCAATGTCAAAGAAATACATAAATAAATAGTTACAAAAAATTCTATGATATATTCAATAAATTGATTATTGCGAATCAATCCAATATGGTGGGGTATTACGACTGGACTTTTGTTGTTACTGGTTCTGTGGCATGGAATGATCAGCCTTTAATTGTTTGGTATAGGTGATGTGTGCAGCTTTAGGAAGCGCTTGAAAGCATCCCCTTTGGGGAAGTCTTATTAAAATTTATGATTATATATAAACACCACTCAACCTAAAGCCGAATGTATTACTATCACATATTGGAAGATCTACAAAGGTTTCACTGTAGTTTGTCATCACTTGATCATTTTTCTGCTGTGTTCTTATTAAATATGTTTTATTTAACATGTACAGATGCACGGAAGTGCCCTATCTAATAGCCGCAGCCATCATCTTCCTATCCTTACACTGGACTTATTTTATAATTTGTTTATTGAATGCACACTTGTTATTTTATTATTATTACTTTTGAGCGCAGCCACTAACTTTCTATCCTTATACTCAAGTTATATATATATATTTATTTTGTAATAGTTTTAATCTGTCTATAATAAATAGTGGGCTCAAGTCTCAAGTTAAAGCATCCTTGAGGAAAATCTGTTATCTAAATAGCACTTAATAAATTGTGCTTTTATATAATTATTTTGTATTATAATATTTTTAATTAGTTTATATAGTACAGGGATGGCCAACAGGTGGATCGGGGTCGTCTTCGTAGTTTACAATATGGCGTGCGATGTTGCTACATCTCATTATTAAGTACGTGCACTTGTCAACGCACTCAATTTATTATCCTTTTTTAATATGTAGATATATCTACTCCAAATAAATGTATGTATTTATAAGTTTTCTTCTCCTTAATAATTTTTGTAAAGTAGTAAATCATCTCCTACTTATTAATCAACTTTTGGTTATTAGTTATCCTTTCTCGCGAATTGGATAGGTAGTTTGTGACAATCTTTCTATAAAAAAAGTCAATCGTGACAACAAAGAAGTTGGCCACCCTTGATATAGTGGGTTTGAGTTCCAAATTATAGGAGAGTCTGCTCTCTGAGAGTGCTAAATATAGTAGCACTATATAAATTGTTTTTTAATTATTATTATATGAGTCAATCGATTATAAAAATATTGAATAACTTTAAATATGGCTTGAATATTTTTCTGATAAATTTGCTTGTCTGAAACGCAATTCTGAAATGATTAATCATAATTATAATGTATGATTTCCACGTGAATGAATTATCAACAGAGCAAAACATAATATTTTTAACATGTGATATACTTCTTTGAGACATCAAGTAACCCATCTTTCCATTGGCACATATTAAAGACTGCTTTATTTTGATTTGCTTTGATATCTCGATTTATTTTTATAGAGTCCACGGTTCAGAAAAAAGTCCGGTTTAGATAAATATACAAGTCAAGTCAAATCAATTAATTTTTTATATATTTACAATGAAAAATGTTTCAATGTTTCCGGAATATGCAATAATTACATCAGTGGCGTATCAAAAATATCATTGAGGTATCTGAAGACAGATGGCATGTAGTGGAAGAAGGAAGTGAAACAGCATCATGATGAAGAATTTAATACAAATTATGAATAAAAATGGATACTAGATATATCACCGGACACGGAAAAATATTTGTGTAAAATAATTACTGTATGAATACACATAAAAATGTTTGTCAAGCAAAAAGTGACCCAAATTTTTTATCCATTTATCAATTGAGAAAAGTTTGTGATTGGTCAAAGATTTTGAAGTCAGAAATTTCAGAAGAAAAACAAAAAACTGTTTCGAAAAACTATCGAAATTAAATGTCAAATTTATATCCAATGAGTCAAGAGAATGAGAACAAGACACAGTAAAAATAGCCATGTTTATTAATAAAAAATAGCTATGTTAATTAATAAAAAATTAACGCAACTAAAAACTGTGTGGATAAATAGCTTGTGGTTGAACTCATTGCTTTCCAGTATTTCTGAGCTCTCGCATTTTTATTTCGTTGACTTTCAATATTGTATCAGTGTTCTAAAATGTCATAAGAATAGCAAATTAATTAATTGTATACATTTTTTGGAACTATAAAATTACCATGGATTTAATGATGTTACTTTGTACCAACTTGTATTTAAATTATATTTTTACTCTATTATTGAAATTAATAAAGAACTGTATAAGCAGAATGGATCTTGCGATATCTAGTCTTAGTAATTGAAAAATGTAAAAGGAAAGAATAAATTTTGTAAAACCCAAAGTCAATGTAATTGAAAAGTGTGAAGAGAAAGAATGAATATTGTAAGATCAAAAGGAAATGCAGGATTTGGATGAAAAATGAAATATTAAAATGAGTTGAAGAATGGTGTTCTGCTCTTTCGGAAGTATGTTCTCAGATAACGGAAAGAGATACTGAACAGTGGTTTATGATAGGAAACAAAATCAAAGAGGCACTAAAAGGTATACATCCAACAAAGCGATTTCAAGACCTTGGATAGTAATTATTTAATTGCTGTATGAAGGAATATTTTTTATTTAAAAAAAAAACAACATTGAATTTATTGTATTATCCTGATTTGATAATGCAGATTTCAACTCAAAACCAAATTTACCAAAAAAATTCTGTCTTGGCACATAATTATGAACATTTAACTCATTTAACTTATTAATTTGTTATTCTTAAATATAAGTTGTTTCATCTTAAGACTAAAATAAAACAAATAAATTTTAAAATACTATTTATTAAAATTAAATTCTGATTGTTGGTGTCAATTTTCCTTTGTATTTTTAACATATTTTATGAAACTCAGACATGTTGTGAGGAATATAAACGAAATCGTTATTTTAACTAAAATACAAACAAAATATGTTGAAAAATGTTCATACTTAAATAAAAAATCATAAATTTTGGAACCTTTTCATTTTTTAATTGGACAACCCACAAAACACTTTTTTTTGTTTTCTTTGAAATATCAGAAAACATGCCTCAATCCTTTATTTACAAAAATGTCAATAAAGTTAAAAAATATGTTTCAATGTTAAATTCAGTATCGAAAAATAGTTTGTTTCATACCCGTACAAACTGTAAAATATTTTCTCAATTATCTGAGAATAGTAAAAATGTGAGTTAGCTCTTTTTTGCATAATATATTCATCCAATTATAAGAAATATTTCATTTAACCTTAGAAATTGCATAACTACACATCATGATGTATTTATAAATTATTTAATTGTGTTCAGATAAAAAAAGGAAATTTAATTTCACTAGAAAGTGAAAAAATTTCAATCCTTCAAAATTTTATTACTACCAGTTTTACTTGTTTCAAAAGGATACAAATCTATCTAAAACACACTGAAATAAAAAGAGTATTTATTTATTATATGTTTCTAAATCATGGATTATCATTGAGACACTTTTTTTTAACAAAGTTCATTGAATTTTTAAATAAAATTGAAATTTTTTAATAACGTAAACCTCCTGATGTAGAGACCTAACAGACAAGTTATCATTTATAATTAAACTGTTTCTATGTATCTATATTTAGATAAAAGAGTATAAAACCCCATATTATTATTTTTCTCTACTTCTCATTGAAACGTTTGAATACTTTGTAAACTAGCTGCTATCACACAATACATACAGTTTAAGGTATTGTGTGATAGCAGCTAGATTACAATAAATCTTTTCTTATTTTAACAAGTTTAATTTCTCACAATATATCTCTATATTCATTCTAATCTCTTGAGGGTAGTTCTTGGAAGAATCAAGCATAAAAAGCCACCAACTGAAAAACAAAAAATGTTAAAACGAAACTTGTATATTATTTTGAAAATTTTAAGTGTGAACAGCTCTAATTAAAGATCAGAACAAAATCAAAATTGGAATTTTCGTGATATAAATACACTACTCCTTCTTAACACATTGATCGCCAATAGGATTTTCGTAAAATGTCCAAAAAATGTTATTACGTTTTTAGGGTTTTAATTTAATATAACCTACCTATCATATTCATGAGTATATCTTTTAGAACCATGAAGATATCCTAAGGCCATATCGTAGTAAGATAGAGAAGGGCCATGTCGGCCAAGTTTAATAGTAGTTTAATACAGAGCGCGTAGCCGACGGACAGGATGACACTCTGGAGTTAGGTATGCCGTGTCAGCCACCGGTGGCCGACACGGCCCAATTGGAATACCTCGGTGTCGGCCACCGGTGGCTGACACGGCGATCAACGTGTTAATAATTCCCTCAATTGTGATTATGATACAAAATTATTTAAATTTAAAATTGATTTAACTGTCATTAACATTTAAGTTAATTCCTCTATGAGCCCTGGAGACGAGAACATTTTAAGCCAAAAAAATCGGGGTAAAAACTCTTAAGCACCCATAAAAAGGTTCACAGTTTGATTTTTCGAATGAGACTTTTCAACATCTTTCTGGTTAGATTTCTGGTTGATTAGAGAAATTTCCCTATGGTAATAATTATGATATCACAACATTCCTCGTGGCCAAAAGACTACTTCTGGTCACTAAAATCCATGACAAAAGTCACGGTGACATTTCATCACGTATGATTAATCAGAACTCGAACATGATCTTTAACAATATTTTTGTAACTTTAAATAATTAAGACGTTTCAACTGTCAAATTTCAACTGTCAAACACTCGTGGATGGTGGTTTTTGATATTTTCAACCGGTATAAGAAATTGCACCGATTATTCTTGATAAAGCGTTGATTTGGTCATCATCAGTCATAATCGACTTTCCAGACCAGACACCACATTTAAGTGCTGTATCACCATTATGTATTTTTTAAATCACATTTGACGCACACAATAATTTTATGCATAGTCTTCATACACTGTTTTTTTTGTTTGTGTTACATTTTTTCTTTTGTGATAGTAAAAATGCATCAGATACCGAAAAAACATATTTTGTTCCATCTTCAAAGTGATGTAAAAAAAATACTCAAGTAATTTGGGTAAACAATGCCCAAAAGATGTTTTAAATTATTACCTTTTATAACAATATACAATTACAATATATGGTACGTTTGGAATGAAGTTGACAATGAAAATTTTGTTCTAAGGACATCTATCTGAGATATACGAAACTACTTTTCAGACAACCCAATATTTACATTAGCTATAAAATCGAAGGGCAATAACTTCTTTAAGAGGTTGAGAAAAATAGAGCCTGCATACACAATTGTATGTTAAAAACTGTCTCAGGGTTTTCAAATATAATATTGTATGAATGATCATCATGTCCCCCTCATAACAAGCTAAACTAATATTAAAATTTGTTCAAACCTAAAACAAAGTAAAGATTAGGCATTTTTTACAGATTCGCTTACTTCATTGAAATGTGTATTTCTTTCCTTTACATAGGTATTATCTGTTATTTTGGATTATAGAGTATGCAAGACTTGCCTGTTAAGATAGCTGCAATGGCAGCAAATGGAGCCAAACAACCCATCTCCAGAAGATATGGGAATGTTAGTCCTCCTAGTACCGTGCCCATCCGGCCTGTCATCATGAAGATTGCTACAGCCATCGCCCTGAAACATTTTTAAATAGTATTAAGTTTTATAATTCTCTGAAAAAGAAAGTTATGGATTGAATTAACCTAGTACACAGAATGAAATTCAGATTAACCAAAATGGTATTTTTTTAACCTGGGGAGCTTATTTCCATGTGGCAATCTCTTTCAGCCCACCAGAAGATATTTTTAATGGGCTCTAAGGGAAAACCAGACTGGAATGCCATTTTTTTTAAATCTGGGTTCCAGCAGGGATAAAACCCGCAACCTCCGGACCGGCAGACAAGCATCTTACCGCCAGGCAACGGAGGTAGTCTTTTTACCCGTTTTACGTTAGAGCCAGAGTTGCCAGGTGTTTGAAAGCATTTCACTACAATCAATCTTATTAATTTTATAATAAAAGTTTCAATGAATAAATGAGCTGTATAGTTAAGAATCAAAACAAGAAAAAGGAATTGCAGTCTTCATTCTCAAGACAATTTACACAAACATTATGGAATATTCGATAATGTTTAGAAGATGAAAGCTGCAATGTTTTCAAAATGTCAGCTATCATTCAAGGCAACTCAGTATGACAGCAATTTAAAAAAAAAACATTTTAAATTTGTGAAAAATAGCTTTGAACATTTTTTAACATATCTTTACGGGAATGGGTTGTTAAACTAGAAATATGAAAATTTTACTAGAAATGATTCTTCATACTTTAGTCAATTCAAGTTTCAAATCTTTATCCTGTTGGATACAAAACAAAGATATATACATTAAAATTGTATGTACAAATCAAATTACCTGTTGTTTTTTCGCAAATTGTGTATATTTCTTGTCATGTGTAATAATAAATAAAATAAATATCAAATCAATCACTAAGCAGCAGTATAAAGATAATTTGAAAAAATAGATAAAGCCTTTACCCTCCACTCTTTTTTGAAAGAGGTGTGGTCTCCGTAAAGTAATATTTTTTATCTATTTCTATATTAGCTCTATATTTTTTTTTAATTTGTTAATTGTTCTGTGATGAATTTCAAAGTAAAATGGTATATCTGTTACTCTGTGGATACAATAATTTTAAATCTACTGATGTCGTCGCGACCGAGCTCACCCTATATTGGTGAGGTGTATCTCGACTGGAGGGATGCTATGAGATGAGCCCAGACCTTTTGATAGTTTTTCTTCTAAATGTATTTTCTGCTTCATCAAATATTTATGTTGAGACATATGTGCGATTTCGGAATGTATTTATATAACATATTTACATACTATGTTGCAATCAATAAACCTATATTTATTTATAAAAGGAAGCAAAGTTAATTAAGCAAGGAACAACCATATTATTCATTTTTAAAAATTATCTAAGGGATGAAGTTGATAATATGGTTAACTGTCTGCTCAATAATACTACACTCAAATAGTTGAACGGTTAGCATTCATTCTAAACAAATGGGGAATCCAGGTTCGATTACAAGTAGATTCACACATATAGGTAGACTGGTTTTACTCTTAGGCTCTATTCATTCTGAATTTGTGGTTTTCTGTAGTTTTCTCTATTGTTCCATATTGAAAGGCAGCAGCAGACAAACCTACTAATTGTCTTGAAAGATTGATCTCTGATCGGGTCTTTATTTTTCGGGGTTATAAAATATTTTTTTCTTCTTTTCCGATTTTAAATTCCCAATTGTTGATGATGAAAATAAGAAAAAGAAAACAGAAGCTACATTTTTTCCACTTAATCTTTGAGGGAAACTGGTTTCATATTAAAGAGCTCCTGAAATCCTCATCATAGAACGTTCAGCGGATATTGCGGATATACCATGACAATGTGATATATGATATGCCCAGTATGTTAAGGGCTCTGCAGTTTATTGACTAGCACAGACTTATAAAAGTACTAGATTCTTTTATAAGCCTGAGCTGGTTAATAAACTCCTCGGCCTCCTCTTAAGCAATTGATTCTGCATCAGAGTGACCTAAGGACCGTTGTACCAAGAAGAGATTAGGGGTATACGAACTTTAGAAGAAGTAATATGAACTTACCTTATAGAAGTTGGAAATAGATCAACAACAATGCTAGAAAGAACCGTTCCAGCTACACTTGTGATTGATGTGAAGACTGCAAATAGTGCGACCACTTCAGGTAGACTGGTAGCCCAATACAGAGCCAGAGCGCTGGTGCCACTGCCCACCATACCTAGGGCTGTTAGCTTCCTCTTTCCGAGGGTGTTGACCAAGAAACCACCACATAGGTATGCGATGAGGCTGGAAGCACCAATTATAATACTATTGATGTAGGTGTCTGAACCAGAGTCTAACTGAAAAAGAAAAAACGAAAATTAGTATAATATACTAAAAATATGATTTGAGACTTTCGCAGTTCTTCATATCAGTTGTATAGGATCTTTCACAGTGTTGTACAGCGTGGTTTGGTTTATAATGCCAACATTTAACAAAAACATTCCAGTTTTCATCTTCAGGGCTTGTTTGCACTCAGGTTCATAATATAGTTAAAACAATCAAATTTATTTCAGTAAAAGAAAGAAAATGTACAATGTTTTTGATGATGATCACTGCACTAGAGTTTTCCTGTCATATAGTATTTCCAAGACTTAGGGTTTAATTTCTCCAATTAAAACCACCACCATTCTCCAATTACAATATAATCACATTACCAATGTCATTCATTACATACCAAATTACTGTGCCTAATTTATAATCAAAATTTTATTACAAGTATGTTAAAGAAAAAACCGAGTATGAGTAAATCTAGAATTTAGTACTATCCACAGTTTCATGCATCCACCACTGGGAGTCTTAGAACGTACCTCCGTTGATAAGGGGAGACTACTGTATATCAACTGTAGTAATAACTTACTTGGACACATTCAATAATGGTATCATTTGCATCCATTTCTTGAATTTTGTTTGAGACATATGACTCAACGATATGACACAGAGGAGCCGACTCTTCATGCTTTGAATCATAATCTTCAATGATAGTAGCTAATTGTGGGAACCATAGTCTCAGTGTGTTGGATCTAAACAAAGAAATATTATTTTCTTACATGTTAATTTAAGGTTTTTCAACCAGTTTTTTTTTCAAACTAGATTATTTTCGGTATCCATGAATGTGTTTTAAGGGTATTCAATGAAAGAAATTAATTGAATAGTAGTTATATCGACTGAATGAAAATTATCTTTATGGGTGAGAATTATATGGGAAGGATTAGGAATATTTAGAGATAACCATTTTCAAGATTTTTCATACATATACGTATAGATAAGGAAGATTGCTCTCATGTTGATAATCATATCGCAGGGACAATTCATTTTCAAAACTAACAAGTCAATACTAAAAGAAGGTTGGTAGAATGTGGAGATTTGTTTGCTTCAAGTATGTCCACCTCTAGAAACAGTAACTTCCACTCATCACTTATCTGAGTAAAAAGTAACAGTTATACTTCTAATGTCATCTATCCATTTCATCCCACATTTTCTTTATGGTAAATGGTCTCGAGTGTATTAAAATTTTATCTAATGATATTCAGCTTGTTCCGCCTCTATTTAAATTTGTGAAAAGTATGATAGTGTCTATATTGTTTTCCTAACTGGAATATCCTATTTTGTAGAGGCTGCTTTTAATTCTATAACTAAAGAAGTCTATAAAATAAAGTATCTTCTATTTCAAAAGATACACCATCAACACACATCCCAAGACATTTCTTAAACAGTTTTCATTCCCTCTTTCAGAAATTGTACATTTATTCCATTCAGTCATCTTTTGAACATATCATCTTATCTCGAACATCCCTCAGATAAATATGTTAGAGAATTCCGGAAGTTAAGTAATTTTGAAAAGAGGGAGGCAATTTTTTTTCATTTGAAAAATTGTTTTATTATATCTTCAAAATACTCATTTCTATATATAACTTAAAAGTTCTGAATAACAATATTTAATGTATCTATCTAGGATGTGGAATTGGCAGATGAAGGGACTGTTGAAGTACAGATTTCAACTGGGCTAGGAGACTGTTACCGAGAACACACATGACTGACTCGCCTGGAGGAGTACCATGGCAGTACTGCAGCCCTAATCTTAATGAAAAAGGACTGAAAGTCTTTATACTCCTAATCTTGTAACGTATTAAATTTAATTTAATTAAAGTTGAAGTTTCTACTTTATTGTGCATTTAAATTTTAAACACAATTTTTCAATAAAATCAAAATGTAAATATTTTGAAACCAATTCAAAACATTTATTTAGGCAATTGAAAGGAAAGGATTACTAATTATTCTAATTAAATACTAATTATTTATGCTTTTACTTACCCCATCATACCAACGAGCATGATGAAACAAGATAAAATAAGACGGAAAACATGAGGAGGTAGAACCAAAGGTTTCAACTGCTCTAGACCACCTTTTATCGCATCCCAACCTCTTGGAGCCTGAGTATCACCAAGTTCATTCTTCAAATGTTTGATCTGAAAAAAAGTAACGTCCTAACATCACTGAAAAAGAATTTTCAACAACTAAAACATTGAAAATATGTCTTGCCTGAAAATCACATTATTCACAAAGATCACTGACAAAATAACTGTTCATAAATTTTGAAAAAACTTAGTGAATCTGTACATTAACATGCAATTTAAACAGCTTGATGAGGCTTAACAGATTTGAACAGAATTTGAAGCATTTATATTGTCATAAAATAAAGAAAAGCAATGGTTGAGTAGGAAAAGACTCCCCTGAGAAATACTAGAATTGGAAGGGTTATGGTGTTAAAAAGTTGTTTCAGTTGGTTATTGACTACGACCAGTTAGAATAAGATGGATGCTGCATGTGGTTGCAGATGATATAGAGGCCAACACCTGAACACTCACACTGTAGCAAAATAAGATATTAACACAAAATGTAAGTTCTTCATTTATTGTCAGCTGTCTCAGAATAGTCAATGAGCTTGGAGAAAGCAGATATAGACTATTTATCTTGTTTAGAGTAGAATTATGTTAACATCTGAATAAAATAAACTGCTAAGGAAAATTAGAAAACAGTCATGGAAGAAAGCTTTAAAAAGTGTTTTATACCATATTCAATTCTAAATTCATCAATATGAATGAAATGTTATTTAATAACTTATCAACATTTCCTCAAGAGAGAAATTTGTTATTAAAATAACCTGAAATGTATACAAACATAAGAGAGAAAAATCATAATAGGAATCACAATCAGACATTCTCTAGAATCAAAGTTGACCAATACTCTCAACACCTGATTAAAGTATAAAATGAGCATAGTTTGGGTCTAAAAAATACAAACTTCCATTTAGTGTGGGTAAAACCTTTTCAAGTTGTTCCTTGTTGAGTCCTGAGCTACAAAACCAACTTCTAGAGAGAAACACTCTGCATAAAGAGGATATTTATGGTCACTGTGCTAAGTGCAGTTGTAAAGATATGAGAAATGGAAAATATGAATGAGCTCAGATAGCCAAACTATAAAAAGTTCTTTTTACTCACAGGATATTGGTCTTCAGGTAGTCCTTTGTTGATGGAGAACACCTTCTGAAATATCTTAAGAGCCTCCTCATTCCTCCCTCTGGACATGAGGAACTTGGGGCTCTCTGGAAGCAGCATGAGCGCTAAACCTGTTGCTAGGGGAGGGATGCTGAACATTGCGAGAAAGATCTGCCAAGAATGGAGCACTGAAAATAAAGAGCGAACAAATATTGATACAAACATTTAAACCATGAGTGCTTTTTGAATGGTACGAAGATCTGGAAATAATCTTGTGATTTTTAACATGTTTGAAAATTTTAACTTATTTTACTAGTATAAAAATTTTAACAAGACTAAAATATCAGTTTTCATTTAGAAATGATCTCTTCTCAACTTTTTATCATTATGGGAAGACATCAACTACGCTGTTAATATTTATCTATATAAAGTACTGTCATATTTTGATGAAGAAAAAGCAAAAAAAAATTAAACATGTAAAGGAAATAAAACAAATTGTCGGTTTATGTGTAGAATTGTGTGTAGAAAGGAAATAAAACCACTTCTGGGTGTATGGAACTTGTCCAGAAGGTTTTTGACTGATTCAAGTCACAGCACTCACTACACAATTTTTCAGTTTGTTCCAAGATTTCACAACTCTGTGAGCAAAACAATAATTCCATTAATCCTTAGTCAGATACAGGCAAAAGCCTAGTTTACTGGGGATACGACAAATGAAAGGCAACAAACCCAGATCCATTAAAATTGTATGTCCAAATCAAATTACCAGTTGTTTTTTCGCAAATTGTGTATATTTCTTGTCATGTGTAATAATAAATAAATAAATTAATTAATTAATTACTGTGGAATTTAATTTTAGAGTTTCAACAGATGTCCTCTCAAACGTTTGTTTTAATCAAAAGAAATTTATATCACATACATAACATAATTTTAATTATAATATTAACAGGTGGAATTCTGGTTTTTTTGTTTTTTCAGGATTTGTATTAAAAATTAATTGTACTTTTTTTTTATATCATATAATATATATTCACTTTTTTTTCATTCAAATTTAAACCTTACCATAAGATCCATCAAACAGTGAAATGGTCCAGTCTTGAGGAATCACTCCCCAGGCGAGAAGTGGTAGATTTACATTTCCTAGCGAGTAAAATGCTCCAATGTATACTAGAACCTTTGCTCTTATAGATGCTGTGTGCATCTCAGATATGTACGATATAAGGATAGCAAAAGGTCCGTTAAATCTGAAAGTAGTATTTAAAAATTTATAAATTTTATTCATCTACAAGAATATATACAGAATAGACCAAGAAAGAGTGAGTAATAAAACAATTAATTGAATAATTTTCAAAATTTAAAGGTCATTGCAAATTTAAAATAGTTACTTGGAATATTCAACAATGTACATAATTGATTTTTTTCGAGTAAATGTTAATATATTTTTATTTATAGAAAATACTGTTAGCATTTTCAAGTCAAGACATCTCTCAATGTTGTTAGCACAATTAGAAACCAAGTTGTCCAAGTTGGTTTGAGGAACTAGAACCATTAGCAAATCTCCTAGGAAGAGGAAGTCGTCCTACTGTACGTAATTGTACTGAAGACTAGAAATTAAGATCTTTCTGTATCTATTTGTCTTCATTCTACCTAGCTAAGAATCCTTAAGGACATTGCTGCAACAAATTTTACACGAGTATCTTAGAATGTTTTCATAAAAAGTGCAATCGGTACAAAAATTGAGGCTGCATGATTATGAAACTTACAATAATGCAGGGTCGCATTAATCAGATTATGGATTAACCGGGGCAGTAAAAAATTTAATTTTTTTTTTTATAACATTTCAAAAATATAAAAAATCTAATAGTTTTACTATGCTAGTTTAATCCATAGCCCGAATAATCGAGAATCTACTCTAATATGTAATTTGTTGTAAGCCCAGAGATGATATTTTTTTAAATAATATTATCGTATAATAACACTTTCGTTGTATACTGTACAACCTAGAGGATTTATTTCCATGTGGTGATCTCTTCCAGCCAACCAGAAAAATGTTAAACAAGTCTTAAGTGAAAACCAGACTGGAGCCCATTTAAAAAAAATAATATCAACAGGAATCAAACTCTAAACCCCTAGGTCGGAAGACGGGCTTCTTACCAATCAGGCTACAGAAATCGTTATAATGAGTGATGGAGTTTATTTTTTATCTAAATGGAAATATAAATAAACAGAATAGTTGATTCTGAAATTCTGAAAATTAAAGAGCAATTCACCAATTTAAATTAAACCAGGCTTCTTAAAGGAACTTATATATGTCAACAAGCAAAACATAACTCATCATCTAAGGAAAATACTCAGCCCAAAATTTGAAATTTAAAATGAAACTTTGTGCTTAGTCATGAAAAATGCTTTCGAAAGAGCTCATATTTGCCAATGAGAAAATTGGAATAATTTCAAAAATGATTTGTTCCAAAATTAGCTGTTAAATAATTTGATGAAATAAATTTTATACTAGAAAATAAATATAAAAAAACTTCTGTTTAAATGTTAAACATCTCATTTGGGTTACTGAGTCAAGTCTATGCTAAAGCACTGATAAAGTTAAATTTCAACTTACACAAATCCAGCACAAAACTTGGAAACAGACAACACTGCATATGTTTGACTTTGTGAAGCTATCAATTCACAAATTGAAAGAGCCAAAAATCCCCACACCATAATTTTCTTTCTTCCTAAGGTGTCAGACAGGAATCCCCATAGCAAAGCAGATGAAAACATACCTAAAATTAATATATAAGAATAAATTTTGCTTGCTTATATCAAATACTTCTTGATAGAAATTAAGTTATCAGGTAAAAAGTTATAATTTTCTTACTAAAGAAGTATCGTTTAACTGTATCATAAATATCAATTTTAATTTAAGAAAACTTTGAAACAATGTTTGGCTACATCATAAATAACAAAAGATCATGAAATATTATTTGCCTATCATAAATGTCAATTTTATTTAAAAAATATTACAAAATATTGTTTGGCTATGACCATAAAATATTGTTTGGCTGTATCAGAAACATCCTATCAATGCTTATAAATGGTAATACATAATAAGACAATTTAAAAAAAAATGGTTATAAATTATAAAGCAATTTAAAAAAAAATTAAATGTGTTTTTGAAAGGAAAAATATTTACGCTAGGTAAATTAGAACACTGACTATAGTTAAAACTACTAAAATTTCATATTTTAAATTTATATATTATTTGTTTATTGAAATTATATGACACTCAAATGTTCTTTTCAAATCTTAGAAATATTTACTAAACAAATCATTAAATATCAACAACTTTTTAAAAATCAATACGATTTAGAACAAATGCGGCACATTAAATCACAAATATATGTATTAGAATAATAAAACTGAAAGATTTTTTTATGGACTATAATCAACAAAAATACAAAATTAGTTAAGTAACCAATTTTTTTAGATGAAATGTAAACATAATAACCAGTTTCCCAGTCAAGGACTTAAGATTAAAGAATTGCCAGAGAATGACCCCCCCCCCCCCTCCGAAACTCAATAATATTTATATTAAAAATATCCACCAAACCAGACATGACATTATATTATTGTTGCATTCTCACACACCTGTCATTATAATAGCAAATTGCTATTGACACATTAGAATTTGTAAAATACTCCATTTGTTTGGTTTTGTGCAAACCAATTTAAGTCAATATATTGGGGCTATCAATGATATTGTGATTTATCTTATGAAGAAATATCAAATTGGATATAATAGTTTCGAGAGTTTAAGAAGGGGGTGTAATTCAATAAAAGATCGTAGTCAAACATGTTATGTTAGGTGAGATGATGAGTGGAAAATTAATATCTCAAATTATCTCACATCATAAAATTGTTGATCCCTTGGCTAGTCGGCAAATTAAAAAACCCCTTAACAGCTAATATTTTACAATGTAAAGATTATTAATTAATAAACATTTTAAAATAAAGAATATATATTTAAATATTTTGTTCATATGCTTCCAGCTAGTCAAGAAATCTCCAACTTACACTGTACAGCTTTTATGCAATCTATCCGATAAGCAGTAAACACAAAAAATTACCCGCATAAGTAAATGTATTCAGTCGACCCATATCAGCCAAGGTCATCTGGAGATCACATTCGGCACTTGTAATGATGTAGGAAATTGAAGTGGTGACGAAGACCGAAGTAGAGAAACCAGGAAGGGCACACAGCAGAATGAGGATATTGAACTTTCCGTACCCAGTTGCAGCCATTGCTTCTTCAAAATCACTCCCTTCAGGTTCCTTGGAGACATTTTCTGCTGATACAAGGGGATAGTTAATATTTGGTTTACATTTATCTTACTCTGAAGACATATTTAGTGGTAGTTCCTCAAATTTTATTCAAACACAGGCACATTTACACCAGAAACTCTAATTGCGATACTAAAATGAATCATTTATTTGAAGTAGACAGTCACTTATTATTTAAAAATAAAATTTTCTAACATGTATTATCATCCCTTAATGCTACCAAAGGAGAGACAAATTAATTAAAAGAAAAGGGAATGGCAGAGAAAAACACTCTATTAATGTATTATAATATTGAACAATATTTGTTTTGTTTGAAAAAGAATATCGGAAAATGAACAAATAAGTAATTTAATAGTGAGGTGGTAAGTATTTACCTTTTCTTTTGGAAAAGAATATCAAATGTCGTATTATTAAGAGTATGAGATGTTTAAAACATTACCAGATGAAACAAATGATGTATGTAGATGTGGAGGAAATAATTGGAGTTAAGGTTGGTGCACATACCGAAAGAGGCACCGCATAGAGTCTGCAAGATGAATATTGTCGGTACGGAGAGACCTCGAGCGATGCAGAAGACATTTTCTCTTTGTAATCAGTCTGTTAGGGCATGTGCACAAACAAAAATAAATGTTTATTAATAGTTAGTAATGAGAAAACAATGATACATTAAATAACAGTATTCTTTTTTTATAAATTTACACTAAATAGACATTTGCCCTCATCATTCATCCATCAAATGACTTTTTTCATGTTATCAGATAGGCATTGACTGATATAAAATGATGAGGAAAGAAAATCTTATACAGTTAATAAAAGAAAGGAAATGCCATAAAATTGCGGAGCTCACGATTTTCTGTTTGCCGAATTGTTGAGTCTTTTTTTTGGGGCTCTGCTTCTTTATTGTTTTCAATCTTTATCGAAAACAGTTCCTCAACAATCTTGGAACTCCTTCTCGATTCATTTTTATCCGGAGCTCCGAGTATAACTTCCACCATTTTGTTTTGACTCAAAAAATATAGCTTCACAAACCACAAATTATTTTAAAAGTTTTCAGCATTAATATCAATTAGAAACAACGCACTTTTACCAAATTATTATTTGAATATTACAACTAAAATGAGATAATGTCGATGACGTTAAATCAAACAAAGGATTGAAACTCCTAATCCTTTATCGAATGATGGATTTGGTTTACTAATATTTCTTGTTAATCTCATATAAGTTCTTCCACTACAGTGAATTTTAGAAAAGATATTGTTACTGATAGATTTAGCGCTCATTCTAGTAAAAGATAATTATCAACTGACCGTTTCCCTAGTAACAAAAGCTTATATACTTTAGTAGAAGATAAAGTTGATAACATCTCTCAACATGAAATAATCAGGAGGCTTAAACATCAACAAACATTGTTTACTTTATTTCAGTATATTATTTATTACAACTAGTCAGAATTGTACACATATTTTCAAAGACTAAAATACCAACAACTTTAATTGCTGTTTTTCTTATCAAAAACCAATTGTCTTGAGCGCCGATAGGTTATACCTCAAGTCTTTATTTTAATTAATTTGGAAAAAAAGGCTCTTGAAATCAACATGAATTTAAAAAAATACTAATTGTGCGAGTTTAACATGCAATATGAGACAAGTTAATTATGAAAGTGGTATTATAGAAGGGTTTGACTGCTCTCGAATTGATCTTTTAAGTACGACTGATCGACTGATCTCGAAATTATATTTTAAGTATTTCTTGGGATCTCTTTACCAGTGAAAATCTAATATCGTCCCTGTGAAAAATAAAATCAAATGCACATTAAAGTGTAATGACGGAGTAATAATATAAGATCAAGAATGAAAAAAGGTATAATAGAATTTAAGGTAATTGGAGTCATATTAAAACTGAACATATTTTATTGGCAGAAATGAGTTGATTGGAAGTTAATTCAATGATATTACATGAAATATTATATATGTAAATATCTCAATTAGAAAGTAACTTATTATGTTATCCTTATTGTTCTTCAGCAGATATTATGTTGTTAATGGTGGAAAGTGTTACATAGTGGCCATAAATCAAAGAATAGAATTCAGAAAGCCTTTGGATTTAGGTAATCTAATTAGCAAAGGAACATGGGCATTTAAGTCTTTTATCAGAACTACAGTCCGTGACCTTTGTAAAATAGGTTGTTAAAAATTGAGATGAAAAAAGGTCAATTTGTTCAACAGTTTTCTCATGTTTACTAAGTAATACAATGTCTACATACTCGTACATTTAGAGATTTTCTATAAGTAAATTTTTATATTATCAAACACGGCATGTTACTTTATTTTTATTTGTTTAACAGAGACTGTTTAAACAAATATTTGCAGATCAAACAAGCGTATCAAGATGAAAACAGTGGTCACACGATCGTAAGTGACACATTTACTAGAAAAAATCAGCTTTTCATTTAAATGATGCAACTCCTATTTGTTCAATTCTAACCCTCATGCGAAAATAACAAATATGGCAAAAGCTAGTGTAAATCACGTTTTTCTTCCAATAAATCAAAAGATAATTTGTTTAGTGACGTCAAATATAAACACAATGTTGACAATAGACTTCTGTGACAAAATGTTTTCTACAGCATCATTAATAACAACAAAAGTAATCTTGAGAAATAAATATAGCCATGCCTAAAGAAAATAAGATCAATACTACACTTGATCGAAGATAATATATTACCGATCATCAGCAGCGTAATAAGATAAACAACATTGATTATAGAAAAATCTCTATCGATCATTGCTCAAATAATTATTTTCCTGCATGTATGATTTAATTAATCCAATTTTATACAATAATTCCACACTATCACATAAAAATATATCACATTGATCATTTGTTCATACATTGTTTTCATGCAATATGTTCAAAATATCACATATTTTTGTACTATTTTACATGATCAATCTTTTTTATTTACATGCAATGATTCTAAGGAAAAAAATAATATTGAAAACTGAAAAACTATTTGCTCGTAAATAAATCTGCTAAAAAAGACTATTTCAAACACAATGAAATTGTTTTTTTTAATCACTTTTTTCAGTGGAAAACAGTGATAAAAATGATAGTTTAATAAACAACTTGATAATTTTATTTCTAATTTGCATTCATTTATTTACATTTGAATATTTTTTACATTATCCACATTCAACATAAAGAAATTATTTTTTTATCATATTCTAGCATATAATGTTTTCCCTCATTGACAGTTTTTATGAGTCCATTTAAAAATGATAGATAAGAGGTTTCACTGCAATTAACTATTGAGAATCCGATTCTAAAGGAGTTGATTCATGCTATCACCAGCAAAAATGAAGGAAATGTGTCTTGGCTGATTTTCCATTATATTTCCTCCAGTCTGCTATCCATAGATTTAATTTTTTATTTCATTTGTATGTGTTTTTTATAATATATATCCAATTATTATCTTTGCTGTTATTATCATCCGTGACTTAGTTTTTTTCTTAAAAAATCATCTGGTAGATCAGAATAAATTATTATCTTATAGTAAAACCATCAGATTGTACATTATACAACAAATTGTTGAAATAACTAAATGTTTCCTCCAGAGCTTATGTCTAAAAGAATAATAAATGACTCATAGAAAAGTTAAAGAATACACAGTTGAGATATGTACAATGAATGACTTCAGGAATAAAAACTCAACCAATTACGTGATATGTGGATGATTATTAATCTGACCTGATAAAGGTTCCATACTAGTTCTGTAATATAAAAGATTTCTAACAGTCTTTAAATACTTTTAAAGTAAAATATGATCGTTGCTTTTTAGTAAGCCTGTTATTTCAAAGAAATCATTTAAAATCTGAGTAATTTTCTGAGGTAATTTTCCTACGGCTTAAAATCTATTTTTAACATCACATAATATTATCTAGAGGCCAGTTTAAACAAAAAAATGACAAAAAGGCGACAGTCTCGAATTTGTGAACTCTTCACCAAGTGGTAAAATAATCAAGACATTGAAAAAGTTTCACCTCTAAAACCTAACAAAAATATTAGCCAAGAAACATCACAAACAGTAAAACATGTGCCGTTTTTATTAAATAAATTTTTTTGCGAATATATCATATACGAGTATCTTTGAGTTTCTAAAAAAAAGTCAAACTGATTGAGAGAGTTTGAAGTGTGTAAGTATACAAAAAGGTTGCATGATCTGCATTCGAAATATTGTGATCTCTGCGAGTGTTTGCCTTGTGTATGTGTTTAATAAGTCAACTGCAAGCTTTTATATAGTCGTGCATTGAACAAAATAGATAATCTCAATTTAAGAGACATATTTTTTTAAGATTTTCCATAAACTTACGTGACCTCCGTGGCCTAATTGGTAAGACATCTATCTATCAACTCGGGGGTATCGAGTCAGATTCCTGTTGGTACCCAATTTCTCTTAAAAAGGGTTTCATTCTTTTTTTCATTTTACTTTTTTTGTACATCATTCTGGTTGGCTGGAAGAGATTATCCCATAACAGTTAAGTCACCAGATTGTACTGTATACAATAAAACTAAAATACAATGCAATACATTAAGTATCATAAAAAAATACAAATATTTTTTTTTCTCCTTTGGCAACTTCATTAGTGTGTTTTTAAAGTATGTTTAGATGCAATACCTTATGTAAATATCATAGCTCTTGTTTTTCTAACGAGTATTGACATATTTTATTTTTTAAGTAATACAGTAAAAGTCCATTAATTCGAAATTCAGGGAACCAAATTTCACAATATAATCTAATTACAAATTATACGATTCCTAAAAAAAAATTGCATTTGCGCACACTCCAATCACTGGGAATATCGCGGTATTTTTTTCTTACTGTAAAAATAAAGTATTGCCGACAATTTTCCACAATATTGAGAGGTAATAACACAATTAATGGTAAACAAAAAAAAAATACATACTATTTTCCATGGGCAGCCAATGCATACAAATTAAAAAACACATTAATTGTCACATATTTGTTTTTGGCATGGACATTTGTTTACACAGATTAAATTATTTATATTTACATGCGTAATATAAACACGATGATTTCACTGGTTTTTATTAAGTCGCGCACATGATTATGATATTATAATCTACTATTCAATGATTTTCACTAATGAATGTTCTTCTTCTTCTCAGTGTCATGTCAGGTTCCCCCAACATTGAATATCACTTAAGAGTCGACATCTTTGTCCCTGGCAGCCCGAAAAAGATCTTCAACGCCCTTCTATCTATAATGAATGTTCACAGTTATGAAATTATTAAAGGTAAAATAAAATAACCTAAAAATATGTTATAATTTATATGAAAAGAACACTCAACTTTATACCTATTAATATCACTTATTAGGGTTTAAAAAAGTCACTTATTTTAGATTGTTTAGTTTGGGCACGCACTTGACTGCAATGTGATGTACCACAAAATTATAGTTCTGACAAATTTTCAACGGTGTGTCGGGTTTACTAAACAAGTATTTTTGCACCTTCCCAAATAATGTAAATCATTTCTGGATGGTAAGCATCACACTTCGAAAAATTAATATTGTGATGCAAAACCTATGTTGAAATTTATAAACAACTTCTTACTGAAGGTAAAATTGTTGACAGCTTCAAGAATTGCTTACCAAAGATGTCAACAAAGATGACCTCCATGACCTAGTTGGTAAGACGCCTGTTCCCCAATTTGTTGCGAGTTCAAATCCTGCTGGAACCCAGATTTTTAAAAAGGGATTCCAGTCTGGTTTTCACATCTTTAACATCTTTCTGGTTGGTTGGAAGAGATTGCCACATGACAATAAGCCTGCCAGGTTTTACTGTATACAAGGAAAGTGCAATACAATACAAAGAAAAGATGTTAAGAAAATAAACATCAAAATTTGCACACTTGCTAATTTATAGAAAGGTTAAAAATAACCATTACATAAAAAATGCTGAAATTACATTTTAATTATGTCCGTTTTACATCGTTTCCTTATTTTATCAGTGGACTTCCCCATACTTACTGTAATACGCTTGAGATATTTTGATACTGAATCTTGGATATAAGGAGAGCTCCGGGAATTTAATCACTCACCGGCACATAATACACTGGTCATCCCACCTGTAGGGTTGGCTACTATATTGATCTATGATTTGCGAGGAAAATATCTATTTGGCAAAAAAACATTGTGAAATATGCGGTTTTTCGAATTAATAGTAGAATTATTATGAGTCTATTTCGGGACATAGATAATGGCAAAAAATAAGAAATATCTTTCTTCTAATTACTTGGTTTTTACTATACGTATTAACTTTATTACGTTGATTTCAAAGTAAGCATAATGTTTTTTTGCTAGAAAAGGAGATTATCAAATTTGACCTTTGCCAGGTGATTTGTACTTTTTAGCAATCAATTTTTTTTTCACATGCTGATTTTGTTAAAAACTAAAATTTGAATCAAAATGTTTATTATTATAGTGTATTCAAAACATTAATCTTCTATCTGTTGATAAGATATTTATCAAGGATTATTTCTATTTCATTATTTAGATCCACAAATTCAACATATAAATAAACAATATTTCAGCTTTTAATAATATCTTTAAGAAGTATTCTTAGTTTTTGAGAAATTCTTGGATAGTAAGTTTAAGAAAAGTTTTGGTCACTCAGCAATGCTTAAGAAATAAATCTTTCATTATCTGACACATCAATGTTGAAAGTTACGTAGGGCATATAACATAACTTCCTTTTGGAGTAATGAATGACAGATCAAACTTCAAGCCATCTGATAGAGATAATGAAATATAACTCTCTCAGTCACCTAGATGGAATATAATGGAGTCAGTAGACAACAATAAGAACAGATTTGCTGCTCACACACCCAATGCAATTTGACATCTAACGGAGCCCAAATACAAATGTCCTATAGGATCTACAAGAATTCCATGTAAATTTAGTGTGCATCGAGGAAGTTCATCAGGCATATTTCAAAGAAGTTCAAAACATACCTCATCTATAAACGGATCTTTATATTGAAACTGATGATAATGGATATAACATGAATGCTCATACTTTTCCCACTTCCAGTGAAATTATTCAAGTACCATATACAATTCATTCTGAAATCAACATTTGTAAGTCTTAATGAAATATAGCATTAGTTTTAGATGCCAGATAACCATGGGATTACGGAACAATAAAAATATGACTTCTATCTTATTTATGCAGTTTTTCAGTAGTCTGTAAGGTGCAGATATTTGCAAATAAGACTTCAAGATGTCAGTCTTTAAGGTTTCCCTCAAGTCTCTGAGTCATAGGGTTACTTCCCCCAATGCCCTTAAAATAAATAATTAAAAGACCCATAGATCACCTTGGAACTGGTTCAACTGCTGTTTTGAAGGATGTAAAGTGCCAGAGTGTGGACTGACCTAGATGGAGCATTTTATGCCATCCCTGTGTTCTGGATGAAATGAATAAATTTATATGTCAATAATACAATTATATGTGGTCAGGATTTAAGGTATAAGAGAGTAGTTACAGCAACCTTGGGATGATAAAAAACCTACACCACTAAAAAGTCATTGTGATGGAAATAATCCGCTGCCTTCTTTTCTATTAATCTCAAGGTATCCAGCGGTCAAAAAGCTATTTGTCAATTATATTTTTTAGGGTGTGTCTACCAAATTTCCTATCAGTTAACCAAATGTGTCACTCACTAGACAATGGTGGGTGATATGAGCTATATTTGGAGGACAAATTTTAATTACCATATACTGCAAGTGGAAGTCAAACGTTAATTGGTGGCGATAAGATATTGTCAATTTCTTCTTAGCCACAGAAATTCTGATTTTCCCATATTACCCAAGATCTTATGATAAACCAATCAGGTTTAATGTCCTTGAAATATCCTCTAGAAAGGTTTTTAACTCAAGTAGAGGGAAGGACAGTCAGTCAACTTAACAAAATTTTATTGGCAGCAAACATCCTTAACTAGTTAGACCTATTGTTCAAAGCTGTGTCCTTATGGCTGACAGTTGTGGTCAATGGCTATGTTGACATTATATGATGACTGAGACGTTCCACTCCTGATATCTTCTGCCTCGTACAGGGAGATTTCATTAGTTGCTAGCTGATTTTTATAGTACTTGTTGCTACCATATTTAAATGATTATTATCATAAGATATTTGGTCATTCAGGTGCAATTTTTTACTTCTTTCTCCTATTCTCCTTTAAGCCCTGGGCTACAAAGATTCATGCCTGATTAACTACCCTATGTTTTCACACGTACGCAATGTGCATACCAAAAATGCCTGCAAAATACTGCTAACCGGTATCCTGTACGCGACGGCTAATGTTTTTTTTATTAGGTATTTGATTAGAAGTATTTTATCGAGTGTTTATATTGGAAATTTTTGGAATAAAATCATTCATATGGATACAAAAAAGTTGGAAAAGATACGAGGTAGTACAGATTGTAAAGTAGGTCTTTGTTTGCTATGCTTTAAATTTATCATACCAAAAGAGTATTTTGAGTTTTTTTTTATGTAATCATGTGTTGATGACCCCTGACGAATATGATGCTACATAAAAATAACTGAAAATATTTTATTTTTACATGTCTTTATGAAATCTATTCTGACAAAATTCACACACTGAAAAATTTAATTTAAAAAAAAACCTGCAAATTGCAGGTATACCCAGTCCGGCCACAAATTCTGTCATTACTTTCATGACCCAAACAATTTATTCACTAAACCAATTTTAAGAATCGCAATCCCCTCTACTGTTAGCCAGGCATATACTTGAGTAAATGAGGATCAGTTTACAATCAACCATCAACTCGTTAAGATGTAGTGGGGTAGTTACGAAAATCGTATTACAATTATTGCCTTATACAAAAACTGGCAAAAGTGCAAGTGAAATTTTTGATATTTTAAAACCATTGGGTAAATGAATGTGGTAAAGAAAATGACTTAAATAAATGTGGTAAAGTAAACGACTTGGACACAAAACATCGTAAAACCCATTAAAGGAAGAATCTGAAGAAACCCCCTATTAAAGCAAAAAATCATGTCTCCAGTTGGAATATTCATCAGATCTATGTCAAGGTTGATAAAATCAGATCTGGGGATGAGAGACTATTGTAGAAATACTAGTCACCTATTAACTACCAATGCTCTCAAGAACATTTGGCACCAATCATCAAAAGAACTTGTACGGCAACATGGCGACAGTGGATACAAAAAAATACTTTTTTCAGATTTTCAAAAATTTTCAACGTAGAGGAATCCTAGAAAAAACAAGATGATAGATTTTATGCAAGAAACTCCAGGGAAGCTCGTGACGTAGTCGGAAAGGTCTAAAAAGGTCATCATCCAGCATCAATAATGTTTGATGGGGAACCTTATAAAGGCACCACAAAACTACATTTTTATGCGCAAGGTGTAAAAACTTCGACCAAAATTTACCAAGAGACAGTTTGGGAAACTATTGTGAAACCCCTGAACACGATTTTATTCAATGAAAAGCATTGGATATTCCAAAACTCCGCACTGGCCCACAAAGCGAAAACAACACAGCAATGGTTAGAAAACAATGTTCTTCTGGCAGCCCAGATGTCAATCCTCTGAACTATACATTGTATTCAGTATTAAAGGAGAAGGTGTGTGCTAAAAGACATCTCAATATTGAGTTATTAAAATATACATTGACGAGAGCTGTGAACGCTTTTCCATTAAAAACTGTGCGTGCCGCCATAGATGAGTGGCCCACTCGATCAAAGGCCTGTATAAAATCGAAAGGTGGACATTTCAAATAATGTATTTTTTTAACATTTCTACTAGTATTCATCAGTATAAATAAATTAACTTTTTGAAATTGTAATTTTTATTAAGTATACGAAAAACCTAAGGGTTAAAGAGCAATATTTAGTTAATATTTCACTTTCTTTGCAAATATTTTTCTATTAACTGGAGAAAAAATATTCATTGTGAAGATCAATTACACAAGTATTTGCCATTACCAAACTGATGAGAATCAATAATACATTCATAGAATTTGAATATCTTTTTTGATGGTTGGTGACCCTTGGGAATCTTGATCATGATATGATATAAGGTGTCTCTTTAGTGCTGTACCTTAAACGGACCATCTTAGAAAACGGACCATCTTAGAATAACGTAAGATTTCGTTACATTTTAATTGTGTAATCCCCAAGGTGACAATAAAACTGCAAAACTTCTCTTGATATCGACAATACAGTATTTTTAAATACGGAAAAATTAAGTAGTGAATGTTAAAAGTTTTATGGAAAATAGTGTTGTGTTGTTTTACTTTTTCATTTTATACAATAAAACTTGGAGGGCTTATTTCTATATGACACTCTCTTCCAATAAAACAGAAAAATGTTAGAGGTTGTAAATGGTATATGAAAAATATTAGATACCAATGGGAATCGAACCCGCAATCGCTGGGTGGGAAGACAAGCATCATACCAACTAGGCCACAGAGGTCGTCAAAGTAGCAAATAGTATTGATCACATAAATAAGTAATATATTTATAATAAACATTTTTTTCTATAGGTATATATTATTTTAAGTATAAACTTTTTTTTTATGCACATTATTTTTTTTTCTGAAAAAGGGAAGATTATTTGGAATATGAATAAACCAAACGAAATTTCTGTATTGTCAGGTTTCATAAAAAGCAGAGTAAGTATTCTATTCTGTGATGACTCTTTACTTTACTCTTTGAATCAGAGCTGAATCAAAGCTGAAGACCCTCACTCCTCCACATCAGCCTATACCACCTCGCAGCCCTTCAAGTGTATCAGATATAGCTAAGTTTTTGCTGGCACAAGTTCTCCATTCATTTATTGCAATCCAAGTGATTTCAAGATCTGCCAAAACGATGGTTCACAAAGTGTATTAATGTCAACAATGATGTATGTGAGTGAAACGTAAAAATGAGAATAAATTAGTTGAGTAAAAGCTGTGAAAATGCATTTACTTGGAAGAATATATAGTGTGTTGATATATGGTAAAATAAGTGGGTGTGGGGGTAGAAGACAGCTGAGGAAAATATAGTTGGACCAAGAGAATGAAATTTAAAAAGGATTAAGAGAAACAGAGCTGTATGAGAAGATGTATGGATGTGAAGACGTATGTTATAAGAAAGAAAGCTTGGCACTCTGTCCTCTCTATCTACCCCAATAGAGGAATAACCTGATGATATGTGTATATACCATTTTGCCAAATTGTAAGTATAGTACCCGGCGGTAAGTAATACACATTGGGATTAAGAAAGAAACTGTCGCTTTGTAGAGCGTCGTCTCTGTCGCACGTTATGCTAATAGTCCGTGTGACAGAGACGAAGCTCTTCAAAGCGACAGTCTCTTTCTTAAGCCCGATGTGTATTACTTACCGCCGGGTACTATAACATAATATGAAAGGGGCATTCTTTTAATGACCAAAAGTAAAATATTTTTTTATTAATTTCTTATTTTTTGTTGTTTATGAGAGAATGTGAAATTAAAAATGGTTTATTATGTTGTGATCTATTATTTAAAGTTTTATTTAAACTAACCAGATGAAAATAATTAAAAAAAACAATTTTAAATTGCATATTCGGTAGTAACACTAATTTCAAAATGCTTGATCATAAAAGAGAATCTCATTTATTATGAATACAAATATAGGAACTTTGTATTTAAAATAAATACCTTTTTTTATAAAAGATCTATTTATGTAAGAAAAAAACATTAATCCAATTTTTTCATTGTAGTTTTAGGAAGAATTAAAGACAGAATACCACCACCTGAAAAAAAAAAATCGAATAATTTTAATTTCAAATTTTTCAAAAACATTGGCTAAAATAAAGTAGCATGAAATGATGAATGCATAATGCATGAAAAAAAAATTATTGGTTCCATATAATCCACCTTGAAATTGCTCAAAAATACTTTATTCAAAATTTCTACAGTACAGCTAATATTAAGTTCTTAATAAATTTTACTTCGAGTATTCGGCAGCATTTCCAGTGACACGTGTATCGCTGTTCTTTTTCAAAGATGAAACATATAAAATCTCAATATGGGTCAATGCAATGGTTATAATACTAATAAACATGTGAAAATTTACAAACAAATTTGATGATAGGGAGTGCTAGCTTTGAACCTCAATTTAGTGAAATTTTATCTCAAAAAAAGCAATTCCTTTGTTTGCATTAAGTTGAACGTATTTCCAACAATTGTAGTATTTTTTTAATCTACTTATTATTATGTAACATTTTGTTCTATATAATTGTGAAATTTTGTTTTCTTTGTTATTTAAGCAGGCCTACCTACATAAAAACCCTTGAGTTTGCCTCTTGGCTCACAGAGTCTAAAATATTTACTATTTGGCCCTTTACAAAAAATGTTTACCGATCACTGTCTTAAACAATACAATAAATAACTATTTATAAAGCATTTACATTGTATAAGGTATTATAAATAATCTATAAATGGTTTTAAGTAAAAGGGAGGATATGCGTAGTTTATATGTAAATACTTTGTCATTTTAAACAAGACACTGGTGCATCCATGGATTATGGTATTAATTCCCTGCAGATACCGAGGGACAAATGTATTACTACAATATTTTCATTATAGGTGTGTATCAGGTCTGTAAATATTAAACCGGATTTTTTTTATAGAAAATACACATTTATTGTATGAAAATGGTAAAAAATAATTTTTTCAAAGTATTGCCCATCGCTAGCTACACATTTTTCCCACCTCGCTGGCAATTTGTGGATACCACACCAAAAAAACTGTAGCTCTTTTGAGGCAAACCAATCATCAAGCCATTTTTGTACATTTTTGTAAGAAGTGAAGAACTCAGCAAGTGCATGCCCCATCGATGCAAATAAGTATTGTAGTAATCGGATGGAGCCAAGTCTGGTGAGTAAGCTGCATGCGAAAGTAATTTACCAACTAAAAGCCTTAATTGTTTCCTTTACCGGTTTTGCTATGTGCAATGGTGCATTATCATGAAGCAAAATCACTTTGTGTTGCCTCATTTGATATTTTGGTCGTTTTTCACGCAATGCTTGGTTCAAATCCATCATTTGTTGTCGGTAGCGTTCAGCATTAGCGGTTTTGCCAGGTTTTAGCAGCTCAAAATAGATAACACCCTTCTGATCCCACCAAACACAGAGCATTGTCTTCCGTCCATAGCAATTTGGCCTTGCAGTCGATGTCGCTGATTTGCTTGGAGCTACCCATGATCTTTTACGCTTAGGATTCTCGAAATATATCCATTTTTTATCGCCAGTCACAATTCGATGGAAAAATTATTTTCTTTTGTATCTGGCGAGCAGCATTTCACAAGTGGGTTTTTTCGGTTTTCCTGCTGTCTTTCATTCAGCTCACGTGGAACCCATTTTCCCCACCTTCTGGATCCTTCCCATGGCTTTCAAATGTATAGAGACGGCTTCTCGTGTCACATTTAATTGATCTGCGACTTGTTGTTGCGTTTGAGCGTCATCCTCATCCAACAATGCTTGCTATTCAGTGTCTTCAAACGGTGGTCTTACACTTTCTTCGTTTCTCATGTCAAAATTGCCACTTTTGAATTTTTTAAACAACTCAAAGCACTGTGATTTACCAAAAGCATGCTCACCGTAAGCTTCGACAAGCATTCGATGCGATTCTGCAGCAGTTTTCTTCAAATGGTAACAAAAAATCAATACTGTCCGCAAATCGTAGTTTTCAGGCACAAAAATAGACATGTTCAACGCTATGAAAACATATGTAGTTGTATTAAACTTGTATTGTTGTGAGTTAAAAGTCTTTGAAAAATGTAAACACAAGAAAAAGGCGCCAACGACGCGGTTTGACAGTCACTACATTGACAACTAGAGCCATCTATGAACAAATTCCGGTTTCATATTTACAGACCTGATAAATATATAAACTACATACAAAGGTGTTAATGATTCACATTATTATTAAAAATGAAGAAAAAAAAAAAATTACTTACTTGTCAGAATGCTGCAAATAAAAATAAAAGGTACTGAACAACCCTGGTTTAGAAGTTCTGCAAATGTCATAATTCCTATTACTGTTCCTAATCGGCCCACCATCATTATTAATGCAACAGTCATTGCCCTGAAAATTGGCAAAAATAAAGTATAGGTGTATAAAATATACGGTTTACATCGTACCAATTGACTAACGCTTATAAGTTGGCGGTGTTTCCCTGCATCCACGCCGACATTAAAATATGTAGATCCGAGTCTTCCTAATGTTGTTGCTGTAATATGATACTGGCATTTAATGGTGGTATCTGTCAAACATTAAGAAAGCTTATTCATGTACTCATCTTCCGTAACAAAATTTATCTAGCATTTCAACTCTTAAAATGATTAATTCAATAAAAACTTAATTTGGATTTACCGTGTTTTTCCATTATCCAGACTGGAATGTCCCCCAATTATCAGTATTAATTAGCACTATACTGTATTTAGAAAATAAAATAATCTATTCTCCTATCAAAAGGGCTTAACTTTTAAACTGCAAATTTGACAGAAGTGACAAAAAATGCTGTAATTTATTATGGAAATCATCAAATATATTGTATAAATTATCTCGCTATGTATTTATTATACGAATTGATCTTTTAACAGAATTAATAAACATTTTCAATATGAATATTACAACCATTGAGGAATACAAATAAATCATAATATATGCCATTTGGAATACTTGACTGCTAACCATTAAGTATTTAATTTCCTTTGTCTTATTTTCCATGAACACATATTGAACACGTTTTGAGTGCCTGGAAGATTATAGCATATCAACCAGCTAGCTGTGAGCTGTCAGACACAGAATATTAAAATTTATTTTAGCTGGGGAAGATCTTATTTATATGGGAACTATTGATTTGAATTAGAAATATTTTTTAACCTATATATACTCGTATATTTTGGTAATAAAAAGTATTTTGTCAAATTTATAAATTAAATGTCTCATTCTTTTTTTATTTGAAATGCGTCAATATGAATGTAAAAACCAGGGTCAGCATTTCTATTGGTCTTGAGGTTTGCTTGAACTATGTTGGCAAATAAAAATTGCTTACATAATAAAAAACGAATTTCCATAAAAGGGTAACAAAAATCATTTACATATATCCTCACAATACATACAATTCTGGAAGATATTTCTTCTGATTTTATCCAAAACTTTTCTTCACAATCAAGGGAATAAACTACTAATTTATCAAGAAAGAAGAACATACGTGTACATACCTTACTATTGAGCTAAAATAATAAAAGCATAGATCATCAAATGTATCTATCACAATATACCTTTTCTCCTCTACATGCATGAATTTTCTCATTCAGTTCTTAGTTTCTTAATCTTATTAAATTCCCTCATAATTATATGATCACTACTCACTTGATCCAACATTTTCTCTTTCTTCCTCAACCACTTTGGCTGAATAGACCACAATACGCCAATAGACGTTTGATAAAATATCATACTAGTTAAAAGAAAGCAATTGTCTCATAACAAAAAATTATCAATCCATCTGAAGAAAGCTTAGAGATAGAAGGTAGAAAGAAGTGTCACAGTAATTAAGTGTAATAGAAAACTAAAATATTGTTTATATAATGTATATTCCTCCGTGACTTGGTTTGTAAGATGCATTCCTCCCAAACCTGGGGATTCTTATTGGAACCCATTTTATTTTTTGAAATATTTTTAAGTCTGGTTTTCCCTAAAGTCCTCTTTTACACCTTTTGATTACCATATGGCAATAAATCCAACAGATTATACTATATGCAATGAAAGTGTAAAACAATACAATACAGTAAATTCTCAATCCATGCAATAAAAACTTACCGTATTTCAGTTGGAAATAAATCCACAGCAATACTGCATAGTACACTACTTGACATACTTGTCATTGATACAGAAATAGAGAACAAGGTAACAATTTCTGGAAAATTTGATGTCCAGTACAAGGCCAAACCACTAAGACCACCTCCCACCAGGCACAAGGCTGTAAGTTTCCTTTTCCCGAGGATATTGACGAGACAGCCTCCAAGGATGTAAGGAATGAGAGAAGTTGCGCCAATAATGAGACTGTTGATGTAAGTGCCACTTCCAGAAATCATCTTAAAAAAATCAATTTTAAGCATCTTTTCAATTTAATCTCTTTATAAAATGCTTGTAAGCTGATTGAACAAGTATAAAAAATTATACATAGACAGTGCAGTTGAATGTGTAATACCACAAAAAAACATTTCTTGATTTCAATTAATTTTCCACTTTTATAAAATAAAAGTTATCATTTTTAAATTAAAAGGATTAAAATGATTGTATCTCAATAAACTTCAGAAAAAATAACATGCTAACGAGGTTGTTTACCATATATCCCAAAAAAAGAAAAGAAAAATATTTTAATTTAATGGAAAATATTAAAAATACATATTCTGAGATTATTTAGTTTGTGCTTTGCACCATAATACTATACAGTTACCACCTAGCTGGTTGTGCAAATGTATTTTTTATCAACATGAATGGGAAAATTGATTCAAGCCACATGATAAATTAAGTTGAACTGAGGTTTAAAAGTGGAATTAAAATTAGGACATCAAAAATGGACGATAAGTCCATAATCAATCAAACCACTGATGCAGATAACACTGCATGCCAATTTCCAGCAAAACATTTTTTATAACATCCAAAATGTGAATAAACAAACATCAATAATGAAATAGATAATTTATCAAGTGTTCCCGAAATCCATTTAAAAGGCATTAAACAATTAATATCCATACGAAACAGAAATTCTTCCTCAAGACACTAGGAATCTCATAGCCACCTATTGCAGGTGATAATTTGTTGCATGCTAAGAGCCCAGCAATGCAGAAAGACCTCGCAACATACACAGGGCAGTCAACACAAGGAGGCTCGATATGGAAATTGAGAGCTGTAGAATGTGAGTATTCGATCGGCTATTAAATCTCAAACATGCAGGTCTAATGTATACCAGAGCAGCTTCATAAATTGCCTCGTAAGACATTAGACAAAAGTTAGAACTTCTCCGATCATAATCGCATCCAATGGAGAAACTCTTTTACGTTCTTTTGTAATTGACTAATTTTGTAATTGTAATTGACAACCAATTTTACTAACTTGTTTGCATTCCACGAAATCATTTTCTACTACAAATGTCTTATTTGAAATATGTGATTCAATTATCATGCACAATGATGATGTTTCATTATTTTTGGAATAAAAATCTTCAACTATTGTCGCAATTTGGGGAAACCACACCCTTAATGTGTTGTATCTGGAATAAAAATGATAAAGTTATTGAATTATTGTAGTTTCCTTAAAACAATTCCATTTATTAATCTATTAATTTAATCACTATTATTAGCATATGATTTTATTTCAATAAAATGTAACCATAATTAAAAAAATTACTTTGTAAATAGCAAAATTTCAGGCATCTTCTCCGAGTTGTTTTTTTGCCAGGCACACAAAACTTTTAGATACAAAATATTTTTATATCATATTTATGATGGATTTGAATATACATCATACTTTTTCCATGCAAGAATCGTTACTTGGGTAAAATACCGTAGAGCGGTTTTGAGTGAGTGAGTGACTTGGAGGATATTATGTAATTAGACTGTTTGGTAGGATGTCACAAAGTAGGATAAGCTTGTATGGCTATCCAAAGTACAAATGAGTTATAAAATATTATTATTGTCATATTAAAACAAAGGTTTCAAATGTCTTACCCTAACATTGTAGCTAGTGATATGTAACAGGACAGGAGCAAGTAAATTAGATAAGGTGGTAAAATCATTGGTTTAATTTGCCTCCATCCTCCTTTCACAGCTTCCCAGCCAGTGGGAGCTGGTATGTCTCCTTCACCGAGATTGCTTGACTTCTCAAACAAAAGTTTCTTAACCTAAAAGTTAATAATTTGCAATAAATTTCATAGATCAATTTTATGTTACCAAAATTGCTTATCCATGAGTACATTCTTTAAATTAATTAACATTTCAAGATCATACATAATCTAGAAAATAATAGAAACGACACTATTGTAACTATTGTAATTTAAACTTCACCTAATGTTCTGGTTAAGATCCACTACTGTCATATTAAATAACCATAGAATATATCTAGACAAGACGAAAACTTATTTAAAAAGCATATTCAAGAGATATATAATCTTGACTCCTTAATACATAGGCCAGTTTTCACGAATAAAATAACTGTTGAAAGAGCAATTCCGAATACAATAGATTGAAAGCATGGCACAGTAAGTAATGATTTGCTCCTTATTTATACAATTTTGAATCACCAATAAGATAAGAATCAAAAGATTAACCTAGATTGGCCATGTTCAAAGAGCAGATAATGAACTATCAAATATTTACAAGGGTTTGCCTTAGGACCAAAACGGCTTGGTCAACTTTTTTCTTCGATCTTCAGAGATTTAAGGTTCAATGAGACTGTTAACAGTAAATATAAGATCAACAAGAGTGGAAGAACATCAACATAGAGAACAAAGTTCTTCAAGAGTTATATTAAAATCTGAAATAAGGAATGGATAATAATAAATGCTTTAATATAAAAAAATAAGTAAACTAAACAAAAAAATTGCTTTTTCTTCCACTTATTACAGTATCACAGCAACACATGACCTAGACCTATACCTTCTAGACAGAGGGTCTCTTCAGAAGGAATGATCTTGGTTTGTTACATGAGCAATGTTCAGGTATAACTGGTGTCATATTTCATATCAATTATGTATCCCCTGTTGACCAAAAAAAATATTTTAATGGTGATTTTTTTGCATTATTTGTTAATGATTAGATTTTTTGTATAGTATATATCTAATGTTGCTAAATTCATAATTTCATATAATTTTTGCAATGTGTTTGGAATTTCAACTCTACATTAATTAAAATCATGATTAGTCTTTATGACATGGTTTGCGAATTTCAAAAAGTTGTTGAATACACAATGCGTACAATTTTTTTTATTCTACTGGAAATATTTATCTGAGAGATTTCAATTTGAACTTTCACATAAACATTATTTTTCATATACGTAATCTCTTATGTAATTTATCCCTCATGTCTTGTACATTAAAATTCTTTTTCACATACTAAACATGAGATAATTTGAGTTACACCATCCACATATAAAATTGTTCTCCAATGGTCCCTGCCGCCAATTCTTTTATTTTTAGGTAAAAATATGTAAAAACCACTAGCGCTGTCAATTTATTTAAATTTTATTATTTTGTCTACCAGGTTTGCAAATATGAAACCGGAATTTGCTCATAGATGGCTCTAGTTGTCAATGTAGTGACTGTGCCTTTTTCTTGTGTTTACATTTGTCAAAGACTTTTAACTCACAACAATACAAGTTTAATACAACTACATATATTTTCATAGTGTTGAACATGTCTGTTTTAGTGTCTGAGAACTACAATTAGCGGACAGCATTAATTTTCTGTTACCATTTGAAGAAAACTGCTGCAGAATCACATCGAAGGCTTGTTGTAGCTTACGATGAGCATGCTCTTGTTAAATCATAGTGCTTTGAGTGGTTTAAAAAATTCAAAAGTGGCTATTTTGACGTGAGAAACAAAGAACGTGGAAGACCACCGAGAAAGTTTGAAGACGCCGAATTGCAAGCATTGTTGGATGAGGATGATGCTTAAACGCAACAACAACTTGCGGATCAATTAAATGTGACACGAGAGACCGTCTCCATACGTTTGAAAGCCGTGGGAAAGAACCAGAAGGTGGGAAAATGGGTTCCACATGAACTGAATTAAAGACAACAGGAAAACCAAAAACCACTTGCGAAATGCTGCTCGCCAGGTACAAAAGAAAATCATTTATCCATCAAATTGTGACTGGCAATGAAAAATGAATATATTTAGAGAATCCTAAGCGTAAAAGATCATGTGTAACTCCAAGCAAACCAGCGACATCGACTGCAAGGCCAAATCGCTATGGACGGAAGACAATGCTCTGTGTTTGGTGGGATCAGAAGGGTGTTATCTATTATGAGCTGCTAAATCCTGGCGAAACCGTTAATACTGAACGCTACCGACAACAAATGATGGATTTGAACCAAGCATTGCGTGAAAAACGACCAAAATATCAAAAGAAGCCACACAAAGTGATTTTGCTTTATGATAATGCACCATCGCACACAGCAAAACCGGTCAAGGAAACGATTGAGGCGTATAGTTGGCAAATACTTTCGCATGCGGCTTACTCACGAGACTTAGCTCCATCCGATTACTACTTATTTGCATCAATGGGACGGACACGCACTTGCTGAACACCGCTTCACTTCTTACGAAAATGGCTCGATGATTGGTTTGCCTCAAAAGAGCAGCAGGTTTTTTGGGGTGGCATCCACAAATTGCCAGAGAGATGGGAAAAAGTGTAGCTAGCGATGTGTAATACTTTGAATAAAATATATTTTTCCATTTTCATACAATAAATGTGCATTTTCTATAAAAAAAAATCCGGTTTCATATTTACAGACCTGATATATATCCATTATTTCTAACTATTTCTAGCCATTAAGATTACAAGATGTTAGTTTTTACTCTTTTTATGACAAAATAATAATGAACTTACCGGATATTCTTCTTTTGGTAATCCAGTATTCATTGAAAATATTTTCTGAAAGATTTTTAGGGCTTCCTCATTTCTGCCTCTCGACATTAAAAACTTGGGACTCTCTGGTAACATCATCATACAGAATCCAGTTATCAAAGGAGGAATACTGAATAATGCCAGAAATATTTGCCAGGAGTGTAGAACTGAAAATGATTATTTTTATTGATCTAATATAACAAATTTGTAGTTTTGAAATTTGGTTTAAAATAAGCCATTTAAATAGTTTTCAAAATAAATTATTTAAGGACCAAGAGGAATCTTTTATCCACATTTCTATTATCAAATTCTATCTATAAGAAAAAAATAATGAAGCGAAACATATACTGATTGCAATTTAAGTTTGAATAGGTGGGCAATACAATGGTTGTTTAAGTAATATTTGTAATTTATATTTATGTTATGAATGTATACAAATAGATAATAATAAGGGTTACCATAAGAATCATTGAATAACGAAATGCTCCATTTTTGAGGAAGGACTCCCCAAGCGATTAAAGGTAGATTCATATTGCCAATAGAGTAATAAATTCCAATGTATACTAAAACTTTAGCTCTAATCGAAGCCCTGTGCATTTCAGATATGTAAGAAATGAGAATAGCAAAAGGTCCATTGAATCTAAAAAAGGCATAAACTGTTTAGCAATTATATGAAATATGTAACATAAAGCTTGCATTCTTAAAGAGATTTGTCGAGCCCAATGCATCTTTCAATGGAGCATGAAAACTCTTGACTGCATGTTCTTCGAGTGCCCATTATATATTCAATATTTTTTTACAATAGTTGAAATGAATAATTTAGTTCCAAAGATTGTTTGCTGAATTTTTACAAAAGTTGAAATGAATCATTTAGTTCCAAAGATTGTTAGCTGAATTTTTAAGTTTTTCGGGAAATTTATTTACTTAAACATGTTTTGTTTTTATATTTAAGAGTCTTTTAAAATGTGCCGTATAGAATTTTTATAAATTGTAATTTCATTGATTTTCGTTTTTCTATTACAAAGTTGAATTGAGAGTTGTCAATATATTTTTTGTTTAAGGTGGGAGTTTCCTAACTTGATATAATTTTAAAATTTCCAACTAGTATTTTTACATCCTCAATATACGAGGCGCATCCAGAAAGTAGGTGTACTGAGGCTCTCACGACCGGATGGATTTTATTTTCGACATGTTGGCTAACACTTCCATGTAGCCTGACCCTTCCCCTCCACAATGAGACCTCTTCACCCTCCGCAAAAAAGTTCAAAACCACAATTTCAGCCAAGAAAATCTTGGCATCCGTGTTTTGGGACTGTCAAGGCATAATTTTAATTGAATATATGCCTCAAGGGGAGACCATCAACTCTGCAAGATACTGTGAGACCTTAAAAAAATTGCGAGGGGCGATTCAGAACAAGAGGAGAGGCATGCTGACAAAGGGAGTCTGCCTGCTGCACGAAAATGCCAGACCACACACGGCCAACGCCACGAAGGAACTGCTCGCCTCGTTTAAATGGGATGTCCTGAACCATCCCGCGCATTTCCCTGACCTAGCACCTTCAGATTACTATATCTTTACCTCCCTGAAGCTGCACATAGGTGAAAAAAGGTTTTCAACCGACGAGGAGGTAAAGGAGGAGGTGGACAAGTGGACGGAGGAGTTGACGGGAAACTACTTCGAGGAAAGCATCAAAAAGTTGATCCCCCGCTTCACCACCTGCATTGAGAGGAATGGCGACTATGTCGAAAAATAGCTTAAATATGTACTACGGTAACCACGTAATTTTTTTGTTTAAATAAAAAAAATTGTAACTACAAAAATTCAGTACACTTACTTTATGGATATGCCTCGTACATATAACAATAATTCAAATATACCTTTTTGGAGTTATCAACATTTAAAACTAAATTGCTCAAATACACCTCTCCCTGTCTACGTTTTCTCTTTTCTCCCTCTCTGTTTAAATCATTATAAATTTATTCATTCTTATTTTTTTAAATAAATTTAACAACTTAGCCAATATTGACTTATTTTATTACACTTTTGTTATATACAGGGTGTCCCAAAGGGCAACGTCAATCCGGTATCGAGGAAGAGGTCAGCTTATGACGGTTCAGAATTTAAAAAAAATTTCTTGAAAAAGCCTTATACTTTTCGAGTTATAGGCATTTCTTCGAAAATTCTAAAAGTAGCTACCCTGAGCCGAATGTTTGTATACTGTGACTAAAAATTTCCATACTTTATGATTTTAATGGGTGTATCGCAATCCTAGATAGCCCTGCTTTAGTCGCGAGTCCGATATAAAACAAAAAAAAATTTGCACGTTTGAAAAAAAAATTGTTTTTGTCCGATCATAAAAAATAATATTTTTTATCAGCCAATTTTAACTCATCATACTGTAAAAATAATGTACTACGCTAATCTGGCAAGTTACATCAAAAGTTGGCCTGTTTAGTCAGAATTTCAAAATGGTACAATACATATCTACTTCTCCTTTAAAAATAATTTTAAAACATTAATTTCTGAAATTAAAGATTGACTTCCAAAAATTTGAGCGAGACAAACGATACTGCGCATGAACGAGTTAGAGTAGGACACCATTTTTGACAGGAACTAGATATTACATATAAAAAATGGCGACACTAGCTGTATTACTTTAACTCGTGCATGCGCAGTATCGTTTGTCTCGCTCAAAATTTTTGAATACGATCTTTAATTACAGAAATTAATGTTATAAAATTATTTTTAAAGGAGTAGTCGGTATGTTTTGTACAATTTTGAAATCCTGACTAAACAGGCCAACTTTTGAAGTAACTTGCCAGGTTAGTGTAGTACATTATTTTTACAGTATGAGTTAAAGTTGGCTGATAAAAAAGATTAGTTTTTATGATCGGACAAAAACAATTTTTTTTTTCAAACGTGCAATTTTTTTTTGTTATATATCTGACTCCGACTAATAGCAGGGCTATCTAAGATTGCGATACAGCCATTAAAATCATAAAATATGGCAATTTGTAGTCACAGTATACAAACATTCGGCTCAGGGTAGCTACTTTTACAATTTTCGAAGAAATGCCTATAACTCGAAAAGTATAAGGCTTTTTCAAGAATTTTTTTAAAATTCTGAACCGTCATAAGCTGGCCTCTTCCTCGATATCGGCTTGACGTTGCCCTTTGGGACACCCTGTATATTGAAACCTACCAAGTTTATTGTCATTTGGTAATCAAAAAGATGTTTAAGAGGCCTTAAGTGAAAACCCAACTAAATCTAAGCAACGGCAACCCAACTGCCTTAATCGACCCCGCAACCTCTGAGTTTGAAGACGAGCATCTTATCAACAAAGTACTATTTAAAACGTTTATTTATATTTCTTTAATTATTTGTGTTAACATTCTTAAAAAAAGATTACTTCTGTAATCTTAGTGAAAGTTTACTTTAAACAGTTTGTTTTATAAATGTACAGATATAGACTCAAAATGTATTCAGATAATGAAAACAAAAGTACACGATAACAAAATGAACTAAAATATTTACGAGTTTTCAAATTATTAAAAAATACTTCAAAAAAAATAAATACAATATACGTATAAAGGTACAAATTTTTCATGTTAAAGATTTAAGGATATACGAGTATAATAATGAGATATTTTATTATTTTGAGTTAATTTTATTCAAATTCAGTTTTTTTGCACATTTTAATATATTCGTATTTTTTCAACCGACCAGGTGATTCTTTACGTATGAGTCGTTCACAAGCCAAGTAAACCAAGTCCATTCTGGTTAGTTTTGAGTAAACTAGGTTCAAACATTTTAGTGTTTCTAATTCTGTAAAGTATTTTAGTGATTGCAATTCAGTAAGTGTTATATTAAGTACATTTATTACGCTTATTTTGTACAAAAGCATTTTCTGCTAAAAGCTAAAGCTTTTCGCACACTTTGCATGCAGTGATCTTAAATTCAATACTTTTGGACTTGGTTCACTTGGCTTCTGAACGACTCATTATTGTGAAAAATCAGATAAGGATACTTTTGTGATCACTATTGAAAATTATACCCAAAAGAGAAAGACCAGCAATCTATCGATAGGTACTCCAGGATTTTTACTAAATATAATGTTTAAACTTTAATATTTAGATTAAAATTGAAACATATGAACATATTTTAAACTTCTTTTGAGTTACATGATTTAAAAACTGAAGCAGTAAATGCAACTACATAAAAAACAAAAATACTAAGTTTTAAAAGTCATTCTAGTTTTGAAATGAACATTTATACATAAAAAATTTATATTTCAGTATGTACTGTTTATTAATGTTTAAAATGACAGTTGCTTAGTATTGTATGTTGAGTATCGACAATTTTAAGTGTGTGTTAATTTTTAATTTTTCTGCTATATTCTTTACGATAAAGTAAAACTTACATGAAACCAGAGAAGAACTTGGCTAAAGACAGAGCCATGTATGTTTGGCTCATCGAGGTGATTAATTCGCATAGTGAAAGTGCCAGGAATCCCCATACCATAATTTTCTTCCTTCCTAAAGTGTCTGATAGAAATCCCCAGATCAGAGCAGACGTTATCATACCTGGTAGAAACAATATATGATTACAATTAAATTTATGACTAAACAATTTTGTACAATTTTGCTATTCCATAATGACATTATGGATCATTTTGTATATTATAGTATACTTTCATTTGGGCACATTTCAACCAAGAACGTTTATTACCATTTGGTAATATTAGGTCCTTACATATGAAATTGGCGTTTTGCCGTGCTGGCAACTTTGATCTCAAATATCTTCTCTTTGGTTAGGAATTCCAAATTAAAATTTATACAGCTACTTACTCAAGTATTTGTGTTTCGAAAATTATAATTCATTTGTTTTTTCCTCAATTGTTTTTTTTCTTTGCGTCACTCAGTTTACAAAATGGAAAACTTGAAATATCGCGTTATTTACGAGTACGAGTTCCACCGTGGCACCAGTGCTGCAGAAACGGCTCGAAGGATTAATGATGTGTATGGCGACGGTGCCGCAAAAGAAAACACAGTGCGTTTTTGGTTCCAACGTTTTCGTTCTGGAAATTTCGACCTGCAGAAGAAGCCCCGTGGACGGCCGGAGACCAAAGTTGATAATGAAGAATTGAAGGCTATTGTGGAAGCGGATCCATCGCAAACCACGTCCGAGTTAGCTGCAGGCTGCGGTGTTAGTGATAAAACTGTTTTAATCCACTTGAAGCAAATTGGGAAGGTGAAAAAGCTTGAAAGGTGGGTACCTCACGAATTGAGTGAAGCAAATCAACAAACGCGCGTTGACTGCTGCGTTGCATTACTCAACCGGCACAATAATGAAGGGATTTTGAATCGAATCATTACCTGTGATGAAAAGTGGATCCTGTATGATAATCGGAAGCGCTCATCGCAATGGCTGAACCCTGCCGAACCAGCAACCATGCCCCAAGCGAAAATTGACTCCAAAAAAGTTACTTGTGAGCGTTTGGTGGACTAGTGCTGGTGTCGTTCACTACAGCTTTCTTAAATCTGGCCAGACGATTACGGCAGATGTCTATTGTCAGCAACTGCAAACCATGATGGAAAAGCTAGCTGCTAAACAACCGAGGCTGGTTAATCGCTCTAGGCCACTGCTGCTTCATGATAACGCTAGACCACACACTGCACAACAGACGGCTACCAAATTAGAAGAGCTTCAATTGGAATGTCTAAGACATCCACCGTACTCTCCGGACCTTGCCCCGACAGATTACTATTTTTTTCGAAATTTGGATAACTTCTTGCAAGGGAAAAAATTCAACTCCGATGGGGCAGTCCAAACCGACTTCAAAGATTTGATTGATTCCCGTCCGAATGGTTTTTTTAGTAAAGGGATCGATGAACTACCTATGAGATGGCAAAAGTGCATAGATAGCAATGGTACATACTTTGATTAAATAAATATATTATATTAAAAAAAAATCAACTTTATGTTCCTCCCAAACAAAACGCCAATTTCATATGTAAGGACCTAATATTTTCTAACCAACCGGACTATAACCCTTTTTAAAACAAATAAGGTACCAACTACTGGGAGAAAGACAGGCATCTTTCCAACTAAGCCACGGAGGTTGTATTAAAGATAATAGAGAAATATTTTTTTAATAAGTTTGTCATTATTTGTGTAAATTAAATTCATCATCAATTTTAAGACAAAAAACGAATTTTTTTTATTGATGAAATATTAAAAAAAAATATTATTTGAATGGAGTTATGGTCTTCTAGCGTAGGGGCTCTATTTCTGTAGGTATTCAAAACTTTTAAAAGGATTTAAACTTCGTTTTCACTTCAGGATTTTTATAATCATTTTGATTGGTGGGAAGAGAGTGCCCATGTTAATCAACCCGTCAGGTTGTACTGTGTACAACGTAAGTATAATACAAGTTTTTTTTATATACCTATCGTTGCTGGATCTCATAGTAGTAGTATCTATTTATTTAATATCTATCTAGTATCTCCCTCGCCACTCCAACATCAATCTTGAGCTGCTCTTTCATGTTGATCATATGATCTTCTGTGAGAAAACAGCCCAATCCTAGTTACGCCCTCCCTCCCGCAGATGTCATAGATATATGGATCGTGCTGAGTTACCTGGCAATGAACATGTCTATCCGTTGAGACACCATCAGCCTGAGAACAAATTACTCTCCATCCTCCATGGTCCTGAGTCACTTTCTCTCAGTCCTCAGGTACTCTGCACAAAGTCAGCGACTCTTGCACACTGCCTTAATAGCGCTTTCTCTGCTCACTACTTCGCCGTACAAGACCCCTTTATGGAGCCTATGATCGTCGATCACAATTTCGCCTTTACAACCATATCCTCTATAGGTTTGCAGTTGGTAACATTTGTGACATGATCACTCCAGTAGATCCAAATAATTCGACGAAGGAAGTGTTGGTGGAACATTTCAAGACTTTGAATGTACCTTCTATATACCTAAATATAGACGGTTTAAACCAGGGGTTCCCAACCTTTTTGTACTCTAGAGCACATTCTAAAATATCGGTAGGGTGGCGGGCACCACCTATTTTTAATCGACAAACTCGTTCCATAACTTCTCATTTTCCCATAATTTATTTTCTTATATTCATAATTTATTAATAAATAATGAACAAACGTGTTTCAAAATAGTAAAATTATTATTCAAATTGCATACACACAGAGAAATGTATTTACAAAACGTTAACAAAGTAAACAAAAAACACAAATACAAAGAAAACATTTTATAAAAAAATATAATATCAATATGTCAATGTGATCTTTGGCATTGCATATCATTGGCCAGTGCCTCATATTCATAATTAGGAGAGTATGACGATAGCAGATAATCCTGTTAGCAAACAATCATAAAGATGCTCATCGGTGAGTCGAGATCTATATCTTGATTTTATTCAGTCCATGTTTGAAAACAATGATTCGCATAAATATGTCGAACCGAAAAATGATTAAATTTTATATGCCGCTTTTTTCAAAAATGGGAACTTTTCTCTGTCCACTGTATTCTAAAAGTCCTCTGATATTAAGGATTTTAGCAAAATATCATTCTTAAGGTCCAAAATTTCTAGCTCTAGTTCTTCTGTCTTACCTTGAACAAAATCTGCAATACATGCGGCCATTTCCATTACATTTATTTGGCAATGTGTGTAAACTGCAAAAATATAGGCTCGATATGTGTAAACTGCAAAAATCTCTCTTCAAACTGTTTTTTTGACACTTGAAGATGCTTAATAAATAATGACCCGTTTAATTCATTGTTACCTAGCATTTTCTTCATATGTGGGAAAAGCACGAGAGAGTTGATCTGCAGATGTGATATCAACAAATCCAATTTAGCTTTAAATGACTTTACAGAGCTTATCATTTCAGCTATGTTTTTGTCTTTCCCCTGCAACTCCAAATTTAAAGAATTCAATTGTTCCATGATGTCTGTGAGAAATCCCAAATCAATCAGCCAGCGAGAATCAGCTAGTTCATCATAATTTTCCTCTTTATCGTTTATAAATGTTTTTATTTCTTCAATTAAACTCACAAATCTTGTAAGAACCTTTCCTTTACTGAGCCAACGTACTTCAGTATGCAGAATAAGATCATGTTCTTTATCTTCAGTATCTTCTAACAGGGCCTTGAAAAGTCGGTGCTGCAAAGGAGCTGCTCGAATAGAATTGATTGTTTTTGTAACTACAATATTTTCATAACGTGTTCAAATGGCAATATTTTACAACACAGAGCTTCCTGGTGGATAATACAGTGGTAGAACATAAAGTTTGAAAATGATTCATCCTTCTTGCAGAGGGCAATAAATCCTTTGTTTTTACCTACCACTGCTGGTGCCTCATCGGTGGTTATCGCAGACAGCTTGTGCAAAGACATATTTATTTCCTTGGCGTATGTTCTGAATGTATTATAAATATCCTCACCTCTTGTCTGTCCTTTCATAGGTAATATTTGCAACATATCCACTTTTACTGTGAAGTTACTAAATACCATTCTCACCATAACTGCTAACTGTGCGGTGTCTGATATATCTGTTGACTCGTCAAATTGTAGCGAGAACCAGTCACATATTTCCAAGTCAGTCTTTAACTGAGTTTGTATGTCTGTTGAAATTGCATGTATTCTTCTTGTGACGGTGTTATTTGACAACTGTAAGTCTTGTATTGCTGAGACAATCTCACGTTTGTTAGAAAATCCATCAAACAAACAATCGGCACCAGTCAAAAATAGTTCTTTAAACAACTCACCATCAATGAAAGGTTTCTTCTTTTTTGCGAGCATGTGAGAAATTTTGAAAGAAGCAATGGTGGCCTTTTTAGAATTTTCCACATGTCTAGTGAAAACAGTCTGTTGTGCAGTTAGACTTGATTTTAGTTGACATATTTTTTTCTTTCTTACTTCAGATTGAAGTGGATAATTCACATCAAAAGTGGCATGAATTGTCTGAAAGTGTCGTTCAACATTATGTTTTTTCGGCACTGCAATACTACTACCACACAACAAACAAACGCATTTATTTTTCAAATTAACGAAACAATATGATTCCTCCCAGTCAGTGTTAAAATTATAGGTTCGTTGTCTTTTACTCGGTCCACTAATTTAGGACTAAAAAAATAAAAAATAAATAGTAATTGAACTCCAATATAATATCAATGTTATAGCGCACGTCTGTTCTACATTATATGCATAAATGTATTATAACAAGGACTATAACTATCCCCACAATCATAATTGACTATCGTTTATTAATATAATACTCGTAGATTACGCACCTCGCTTTTAGCCCGTTAAACATTTTCAGAAGGAATATCAAAACTCCTAATTCGTGTTTCGTCAGACGAAGATGTCTCCTAGCTAACTGTTGCGACCCGAACGGGGCAGCAATCGCAATCAGTACGACAAGTACTGTCAGCAAAGGAACCACTCATACATACAATATCGCAAACATACGAACGTATTTAATAAACCTAGGCACTCAAAAAAATTTAAACTCTAACAAATAAGTAAAAATAATTCACATTTTTAATTAATGTTTATGAAAAAATTCTGTCTCTGTCGAATAGTGGCGGGCACATACGAATCGTTCCGCGGGCGCCATGGTGCCCGCGGGCACAGGGTTGGGAACCTCTGGTTTAAACAAAATAGTTGAAGAATTTTTTTCTGAGAGAAAGTTAAGTATGAGAAACAAAAGAGCATATATGACGAAATGTATGGTTATGAACTAGGTTAGAGATGTGTGCATAGATAAAAAGGCATGGAGATCTGTCCTCTTTACTAACTCCAAAAGGAACACGGTGTGATAGTAAGTATATATGTAACTATATTAAATTAATAATTTGAAAACAATGGCATAAGAATGGGAAAAATCTTACAAACCAATATAAGTATAGATATTCAACCTTCCCATATCCTCTAAAGTCATTTGCAGATCACATTCAGCGCTGCTCGTAATATAGGCGAGGGTAGATGAGACGTAAACTGCTGAATTAAAACCAGGAAATGAGCATACCAGAAGAAGGATGTTAAACTTCCCAAATCCTGTGGCTGCAATCGCGTCCTCGAACCCACTGCCTCCAGATTCTTGATTAATGCCTGTTGGTAAATAGTTTAGCCTGACAACATTCAAAACATATCACATGTAAATAATTAGGATTTGTATGAAAAATAAGCAATATTTTTAACATTTTTCATTGTTTTTAAATATTTCAAATGAATAGCGAGAGCTTACTTTAATTGAGCGTTTAGACATATTCAGTATTCTTAATGAACAATATCAACTCACTAAGGTTCGAAAAATTCAGGCCTGAATAAGTTAGAGTAGCCATTTAAAAAGTGTGTTAAACAATAATTCAGATATTTTATCTTTAAACTTTATTCAAGATAAAAATGATCAAAAATTCTCTCCAGAATCTATGTAATTGATATTTTTTGCTTGTCCGAAGGAAAATAAATAATATTAAGTTCAATAATAATTTTAAGCTTTTAATATTATTTTGTATAAATTAAAAAAATTAAGAATCCTTAATAAATTAGAAAATATTAAAACATGTAGTCAATCACAAGTAAACTGACAATTATTTTCATGCCCTATTTTTATATTATGCTAAAGTGTACTTTTATTGCACACTTATTGTGATGTGAAATTTTTCCTAACTGAGTAGACAAATATTAAAAGTCTTGCATTTCAGTCATTTATTTTTAAGACTAATGTAAAAAATAAAACAATTCTTCGATGTGTTATAACCACTTAATCAAAATAATACAAGTAGTTTTTCAAATGATATTCCTAATATAATTACAAATTATGTATTTACTCTATTATACTAATTTTGAAAATTAAATCTTCTATGTCCCCTTTTCATATTGTTTCCATTTAAAAGAGTTTGTTGTTTAAAAAATCAAAATACATAATATTGTGCATACTTTAATGTATAGAAGTGGAACAATAATTTGCCAGAATCAGGATGAATTTAAAATGAATGCTGTAGAGATGTGTGCAGTGAGGATCATTTTTGTCAACATACGAAATAAATAGAAATTAAGACATGATGAATGACGACAGTTTAACTTAATGAAAAAAATTAAATTGCATTTTGTGTGAGAAAGAGTGAATAAATAAGTGAATACATAGCTAGTTCAAATGTATTAGAAGGTAATGTTAGGAAGCACGAAGAAATGAAGATTAGTATGACTGGGGATGAAAGTGAAAGAAGTATGTCTAGTAAGAAGAGTGTGGAAATCTAATCTCTCTGCCTGCAAGGGGCACAGCATTATACGTATATTTATTTATTAGAAACCTTTTTTACTCTAATAAGTGAAAAACAAAATATGTTAACTAACCATTTAAGTAATTTTGTGGATGCGGTGATTTTTCCATGTCTGATTTGAGGTCATCTTTTATTGAACGCGTACCCTCTGAACACTTTGAAGTTCTCCGAGAATTGCTCATGTCGGAAGCAATACTCATTATTTCAATCATTGTTAATGAAGAGATTTTTAATATTTACATTAACACATTTAATATTCTATCAATAAATAGTCCAAGAACTTTCTATAAAATTTTGCAACATTAAAAATCCATATATAATTTCACCAAATTATATGTAAATGATTCAATTTATATTAAATTTCTAAAACAAAGTCATAAATAAAATAATTACAACAAAACTTTGTTGTGCTCATCCTTAAAAAAGTTTTAGGAAAATGACCCTCCTGTGTGGAAACAAAAGTTTTTATAGGTAACATAGTATGAAATATGATACATCATACAAACTGACAAGATATGAATACAAATGTTTGTCATTAAATATTTATTCTTGTTCTGTATTAACGATAAGAAAATTAGTAAAATACGAGTAAAGCAAGCGACAATTATCTGACGGATTCATTATTTTATATTTGAAAGAATATTGTTGAAATGGTTAGATGTTTAAAATAAAAAAGAATGCCGATTACATTGCAATGAACCTTTTGATTTGTGAAAGGGGTTTCAGCAAAATTTTGTTTATAGTTTTAGTCATGACTCATAACAATACTAAAAATGTTTAATTTATTGGAATAATAATTAATCTAACTTCAATATTAGCTTTCAAGTCAGAGCTTAGTCGACAGGATCAATATAGATCATGCCAGCCTTCACGGAATAAGTAGGATCCATCTGAGGAAGGTGAAATATCTGTTGACTGTCTTAGACTGTTGACTGCTTAGATGTTGAATGTAAAAGTGCAAGTTAGTTGCTCCCTATAGATATATCATCATGCCTTGAGTTTTCATTGTTTCTAAATTTACTTTATAAATTTATTATTCGATAGTGATTCCAGATTTAATTCCATCACTGGTTTAGGGAAAGAATCTCAGCATAAATAATATTGTAACAATTTGTGCAATAAAATTTGAATATGGCTCAATTGCTATTTACCTTAACAGAACATAATGTATATTCTTATTGATAGATCACTCTAGGAGTGTGGCTTTGTGAATGACACAATTGCTATTTACCTTAACAGAACATAATGTATATTCTTATTGATAGATCACTCTAGGAGTGTGGCTTTGTGAATGACACAATTGCTATTTACCTTAACAGAACATAATGTATATTCTTATTGATAGATCACTCTAGGAGTGTGGCTTTGTGAATGACACAATTGCTATTTACCTTAACAGAACATAATGTATATTCTTATTGATAGATCACTCTAGGAGTGTGGCTTTGTGAATGACACAATTGCTATTTACCTTAACAGAACATAATGTATATTCTTATTGATAGATCACTCTAGGAGTGTGGCTTTGTGAATGACACAATTGCTATTTACCTTAACAGAACATAATGTATATTCTTATTGATAGATCACTCTAGGAGTGTGGCTTTGTGAATGACACAATTGCTATTTACCTTAACAGAACATAATGTATATTCTTATTGATAGATCACTCTAGGAGTGTGGCTTTGTGAATGACACAATTGCTATTTACCTTAACAGAACATAATGTATATTCTTATTGATAGATCACTCTAGGAGTGTGGCTTTGTGAATGACACAATTGCTATTTACCTTAACAGAACATAATGTATATTCTTATTGATAGATCACTCTAGGAGTGTGGCTTTGTGAATGACACAATTGCTATTTACCTTAACAGAACATAATGTATATTCTTATTGATAGATCACTCTAGGAGTGTGGCTTTGTGAATGACACAATTGCTATTTACCTTAACAGAACATAATGTATATTCTTATTGATAGATCACTCTAGGAGTGTGGCTTTGTGAATGACACAATTGCTATTTACCTTAACAGAACATAATGTATATTCTTATTGATAGATCACTCTAGGAGTGTGGCTTTGTGAATGACACAATTGCTATTTACCTTAACAGAACATAATGTATATTCTTATTGATAGATCACTCTAGGAGTGTGGCTTTGTGAATGACACAATTGCTATTTACCTTAACAGAACATAATGTATATTCTTATTGATAGATCACTCTAGGAGTGTGGCTTTGTGAATGACACAATTGCTATTTACCTTAACAGAACATAATGTATATTCTTATTGATAGATCACTCTAGGAGTGTGGCTTTGTGAATGACACAATTGCTATTTACCTTAACAGAACATAATGTATATTCTTATTGATAGATCACTCTAGGAGTGTGGCTTTGTGAATGACACAATTGCTATTTACCTTAACAGAACATAATGTATATTCTTATTGATAGATCACTCTAGGAGTGTGGCTTTGTGAATGACACAATTGCTATTTACCTTAACAGAACATAATGTATATTCTTATTGATAGATCACTCTAGGAGTGTGGCTTTGTGAATGACACAATTGCTATTTACCTTAACAGAACATAATGTATATTCTTATTGATAGATCACTCTAGGAGTGTGGCTTTGTGAATGACACAATTGCTATTTACCTTAACAGAACATAATGTATATTCTTATTGATAGATCACTCTAGGAGTGTGGCTTTGTGAATGACACAATTGCTATTTACCTTAACAGAACATAATGTATATTCTTATTGATAGATCACTCTAGGAGTGTGGCTTTGTGAATGACACAATTGCTATTTACCTTAACAGAACATAATGTATATTCTTATTGATAGATCACTCTAGGAGTGTGGCTTTGTGAATGACACAATTGCTATTTACCTTAACAGAACATAATGTATATTCTTATTGATAGATCACTCTAGGAGTGTGGCTTTGTGAATGACACAATTGCTATTTACCTTAACAGAACATAATGTATATTCTTATTGATAGATCACTCTAGGAGTGTGGCTTTGTGAATGACACAATTGCTATTTACCTTAACAGAACATAATGTATATTCTTATTGATAGATCACTCTAGGAGTGTGGCTTTGTGAATGACACAATTGCTATTTACCTTAACAGAACATAATGTATATTCTTATTGATAGATCACTCTAGGAGTGTGGCTTTGTGAATGACACAATTGCTATTTACCTTAACAGAACATAATGTATATTCTTATTGATAGATCACTCTAGGAGTGTGGCTTTGTGAATGACACAATTGCTATTTACCTTAACAGAACATAATGTATATTCTTATTGATAGATCACTCTAGGAGTGTGGCTTTGTGAATGACACAATTGCTATTTACCTTAACAGAACATAATGTATATTCTTATTGATAGATCACTCTAGGAGTGTGGCTTTGTGAATGACACAATTGCTATTTACCTTAACAGAACATAATGTATATTCTTATTGATAGATCACTCTAGGAGTGTGGCTTTGTGAATGACACAATTGCTATTTACCTTAACAGAACATAATGTATATTCTTATTGATAGATCACTCTAGGAGTGTGGCTTTGTGAATGACACAATTGCTATTTACCTTAACAGAACATAATGTATATTCTTATTGATAGATCACTCTAGGAGTGTGGCTTTGTGAATGACACAATTGCTATTTACCTTAACAGAACATAATGTATATTCTTATTGATAGATCACTCTAGGAGTGTGGCTTTGTGAATGACACAATTGCTATTTACCTTAACAGAACATAATGTATATTCTTATTGATAGATCACTCTAGGAGTGTGGCTTTGTGAATGACACAATTGCTATTTACCTTAACAGAACATAATGTATATTCTTATTGATAGATCACTCTAGGAGTGTGGCTTTGTGAATGACACAATTGCTATTTACCTTAACAGAACATAATGTATATTCTTATTGATAGATCACTCTAGGAGTGTGGCTTTGTGAATGACACAATTGCTATTTACCTTAACAGAACATAATGTATATTCTTATTGATAGATCACTCTAGGAGTGTGGCTTTGTGAATGACACAATTGCTATTTACCTTAACAGAACATAATGTATATTCTTATTGATAGATCACTCTAGGAGTGTGGCTTTGTGAATGACACAATTGCTATTTACCTTAACAGAACATAATGTATATTCTTATTGATAGATCACTCTAGGAGTGTGGCTTTGTGAATGACACAATTGCTATTTACCTTAACAGAACATAATGTATATTCTTATTGATAGATCACTCTAGGAGTGTGGCTTTGTGAATGACACAATTGCTATTTACCTTAACAGAACATAATGTATATTCTTATTGATAGATCACTCTAGGAGTGTGGCTTTGTGAATGACACAATTGCTATTTACCTTAACAGAACATAATGTATATTCTTATTGATAGATCACTCTAGGAGTGTGGCTTTGTGAATGACACAATTGCTATTTACCTTAACAGAACATAATGTATATTCTTATTGATAGATCACTCTAGGAGTGTGGCTTTGTGAATGACACAATTGCTATTTACCTTAACAGAACATAATGTATATTCTTATTGATAGATCACTCTAGGAGTGTGGCTTTGTGAATGACACAATTGCTATTTACCTTAACAGAACATAATGTATATTCTTATTGATAGATCACTCTAGGAGTGTGGCTTTGTGAATGACACAATTGCTATTTACCTTAACAGAACATAATGTATATTCTTATTGATAGATCACTCTAGGAGTGTGGCTTTGTGAATGACACAATTGCTATTTACCTTAACAGAACATAATGTATATTCTTATTGATAGATCACTCTAGGAGTGTGGCTTTGTGAATGACACAATTGCTATTTACCTTAACAGAACATAATGTATATTCTTATTGATAGATCACTCTAGGAGTGTGGCTTTGTGAATGACACAATTGCTATTTACCTTAACAGAACATAATGTATATTCTTATTGATAGATCACTCTAGGAGTGTGGCTTTGTGAATGACACAATTGCTATTTACCTTAACAGAACATAATGTATATTCTTATTGATAGATCACTCTAGGAGTGTGGCTTTGTGAATGACACAATTGCTATTTACCTTAACAGAACATAATGTATATTCTTATTGATAGATCACTCTAGGAGTGTGGCTTTGTGAATGACACAATTGCTATTTACCTTAACAGAACATAATGTATATTCTTATTGATAGATCACTCTAGGAGTGTGGCTTTGTGAATGACACAATTGCTATTTACCTTAACAGAACATAATGTATATTCTTATTGATAGATCACTCTAGGAGTGTGGCTTTGTGAATGACACAATGGAACTTTTTTTTATTTTGCTCCGAGTACCTAAACAAGTGACATATTGTTAATTTATTTGTTCTAGTTTCCTATTAATATTTTGCTTTCATTTGGAATTCCATAAATTTCTGTTGTCAACACACTCCGGCGCTACTGTAGTTGCCAGACATGATTCGTTCTTCACTGTTTGAATTTTTAGAGTAAATTATGATTTATGAGATTGTTTTGCTACTTCGGTGCTCCTGAAGCTATGCACAATATCCCATTATATTTATTGTCTATTTCTTGATTAGCTTTAGTCAGTAACAGTGTATTTTTCACCATTTTAATATGTTTATTTGTAATTGCAACAGTCCTATTATTATTGTGTAATATTTAAAGAAAAGTAGAACCAAAACCAGATTGTTTGATTAATAATTCATAAAAAACTAGAATTTATTATGTCTTTTCAGCTTTCAGAAAATGTACAAAGGTTTCTTTGTAGTTGATTTTCCCTTGGTAAGTTTTCTGTGGTTTTGTAACCAAATATGTTTTTCTAACTATGTTCAGATACGGGGAAGTTTCTAATCTAATGGCAGCAGCCACCACCTTCCTATCCTTACACCCAACTTGTTTTTTTGTATTAACATATATTTTTAATCTTCCAATAATAGTGGGTTCGAATCTCAAGTTAGAGCATCCTTGAGGAGAGTCTACTCTCAAATACAATAAATTGTCTGATTATTATTATCTTGCGTCCTTAAGTTCTTAAATATCATTATAAAAAAATTAGATGACCTTAATTAAAAATTCAATTATTATTTTTCATTCTTCTTACTTCAACACCCTTAGGATAAAAACACCACAAAAAAAGAAAAGAAAATATATGTATATTGAAGGTCAGATAAGGGTTTATATTAATTGTTAAAGAACATGTAGAAAATTTTCCATTTTTATTGACAAATCGAATTATTATAATTTTATACACTATCTTTTTATCTTATTTAATTAATTACAAGGTGATTTTTTTAATTTTGTATAATCAAGTAAACATTTGACTATAAATGAAAATATCAAGTATAAAACTAATATTCATTCCCATAAATAAGGAATCAAGTGTAAATTCACAATCAAAATTAATAAATATTAGTGGATTTTAAAATCAAATAGACATTTTACCATAGAAATATAAATTAATTAAAATTGTAGAAAAAAACACATGGAAAATTAAGATTTTTTTACATACTGAGTAAAGAAAAATTTGTACAAAAATAAATATTAATAAATACTTCGTTTATCCAAAAAAAAACGAGTAAGACCATATAGGGTGTAGATTAACAACCTATGGTCCATGACCGCTTAAAAGTAATCATATTTCAATGTGTCACTTAAAATAAACAATTTTAAACTACACTTAGTTATTAAAATATCATACACTCTTCTGTGACATTTAAAAAATACAGTATAACATTACATTAGAGGGATTTTAAATACTTTTTTGAGGTTATATTGTTTTAGTCAAAAGTGTTTATTATATATTGGATTTTTGTATTGTCATGTTTATTTAGAGCAGCCACACAGCATTATAAAGTAAAGCAAATATATACTATATTTTATGCATATATTTTACTAACTAGTCTTTTATAAAGGTAGGATCTACTATAAGTTGATTCATCCATTACCGCGTTCTTCTGTAGTTGATTGGTTTTCATTGGGGTCCTCATTTTTTGGAAGAGCTAGACAAAATAGACCGCTTGCTGCAAAAAATACATTCAATTTTGTTTGGCTAGCAAAAATATTTAATTGATTCTTTAAATCATGATTAAATGGAACTCAACCCTTCACTTACTGAAAATCAATCCTTGAAAACTTTAAATAAAACTATCAACTTACCTACTACCACTTAAATTCTTTAGCATGGAACATGCAGATACCATGATCTCCCTTCACTTAGCCCGGTCAGCTGCAAGTAGCCTCGCTTTTCCAAAGTAATGCTGGCCTCGAAGAGCTCTGCGCAGTACTTTCAAAAGACAGTCCTCAGTGGTATATAAGGTCAGCCAAAGCCAACAGAGGCAAAAAGATACCACATGCATACGTGTGATATGACCAAGCCTGCTGAGGTATCTGTCCTTGATCACAAGTGTCATGAGGGCAGGTACCTCAGCTCAGTCTACAGTAAAGATCCTTAACTACCAGTGAACCTAAATTAAGGTTTAATCAACGGAATATGTTACAAATGTTAAACTTACTTATCAACAGTGCCCCAAATGTATAGATCGGGATCACACAATTAAGATCGATGAGAAGGCCAAAGATCACATTGCCAAGGATTGCTCCTATCCTTCCACAGGTCACAATCAGGGACATGGCAGTCGCGCTGAAAGGTTCCATTATGTATTTGATTCAACATTTGTTATGATTTTTCTTAATAATTTATCAATCAAGGCATTGGTAAAAAAATTCTTTCTCCATTAATTTATATTTAATTTTTCTCTAATTAAAAAACTGATAATAAAAATAAAATGACTATAATTTTAGAAAACTAGGAATACGTTTACGATTTTTTTTCGTGGTGTTATGTGTATAATAAAACATCAAGGACAAAGATTATAATCAAGCTCTTCATCATTAGGAATCCTAAATGTACTAAAATATTAATTTTAATTTAAGCATAAACATCTTTTTAGAACCGTGAAATATATTATAAAAAGTATAATTTTGTAAAATTATTTGTACCTACCCTAAATGCGGTGGAAATATCTCGACAATGACACAGAATAGTACGGCTTCAGTGCAACTGACGACAGCCTCAAATATACAAGAGAGGAGAAGATTTTGGTCAGAATTATTTACCCAAATCAGACCCACAGCAGCACACCCCGATGTTATCAACATGAACACTAAAAAGATGAGGAATAAAAAGCAACAGATTAGCGATAAAATATTACAAATATAGAGCTGTTTCATAATAAAATATCATGTAAGAGCAATGCATTATATCATTTGTAAAAAATAAGTCTAAAAGTAGGATATTAAAACAAAATTAAAAAATGATGAATAAAACATGAACAATCCACTAGACATGTTAAATGTCGACAACCTATGGCACGCGTGCCACTAGGTGGCACGGCATAAAGAATGCAGAATGATGAAGTCCAATGAAACTGGTTCAGAAAACTCTAAGGCATTCTTTAAGAGCCACGGCCTCTAGATAATTTGATAAAATTTTAAAATAAAACTATGTTTATCAAATTACCAAGTAAGAAAAAAATAGACAAAAATTTAAAGTTTTATTTTTATATTAAAACCAAAAAGTGAGCAAAGCTTCGACACCACGTTATGTACATAGTAAAAATAATTCATTAATATTGAGTACAATTGTACAACCATTTGACTTACCGAGTAAAACTTTTTTTCCTAATTTGTTGATGGTAAGTCCAACCAGGAGAGATGTAGGTAAACACGAAAGACCAACGATAAGTGTATGTAGAAAAACGTGAGAATCCACAGGAGAATTACACTTGTCTAATGTGCCCTATGAAATTAATTGATAAATAAGTTTTTAATTCCATTTAAAACCATCAATAATTAAAGTTAAAGGGGAAAAAATACTAGTGATCATTCTCTAAAATTATAAAACTTTCTTAAAAATGTACTTAAAAAAATTACAATGCTAATAGTTATTTAACCAAAAATATATAATAACTACAACAGGAGAGGACATATCAAGCAGCGAAAAATGTAGATCGATTCAGAAAAACTCGACATGACAGACTTACTATATTATAATATTACTTTTCTTGTATTTTAGTTCGTTTTTTATATCTCACGCACACTGCCTACATTGGATGAGTCGCCTTATGTGAGTCTATGTCTGTTTTTATATTCTTGCAGATTTTTTTTAATAAAAATTGTATATCATATATGTATTGAAATGTTTGTTTTGATTACAATATCAGCTCTGTCAGTTTGTCAATTTAAAAAATTTAAATATGTTTTTTAGAAGTTATTCTGGATTTCATAACAGTCAACTAAACTCACATATTCATTTTTTTATATTTGCTCTTTATTGTATCGTTAAGTATCTAATTTAAATTTTGTGTCATAAGATTTGCAAATAATCTAAAGAAAATGTTCTTACATTTCCTTGTAGTGTGACGATCGACGTCACGTGGCAAACTCCAGCAGATTCTCCAGGATGCATCTTTGCATAGTCTCCGAATCGCTCAAAAAGGTCAGGGAACCACATCATAAGTGTATAATAACTGCAATACAATATTAATATTTCAATATATAATATTTAGTTCAAATAAATAACAATATGTCAACACAAATGTGTATTGAAATTAAATCACGGAACTTACCTAAACATTAGTCCAAAGTCTACAAAGCAAGTCAGCAAAATGTATTTTAAGTATGGAGGAGCAAATAAGGTTTTGGAAACATTTATCAGCCTTGTCCACTTGAGTTTGAGCGGTGCACACCGCTGTTTTGTCTTTGGAGGTGAAGATCTATCTGGCACTCTCAAAGCCACCCGTTTCGACTTGCTGGTGGACACACAGATTGGAGGGGCAGAAGAAGACCTCCGGGGCATTGGTGGGCTGCCTCCTTCATCTACACCTCTACTTAATGAAGTCACCTTAAAATAAAAATGAACAAAAGTCAACTACATTCCAGTAACTATGAGATATGTTTAATTTAAAGTAGACAATGTCTGTTAATGGGAATTTTTACTCTATTAACAGACATTGTCTGTTTTATAATTAACTAATAAGTGGAGGAAACTCATTTCGGATAGCTTATTTCAAACAGGGACTCAGCCACACTAGCAATCTCGTAACCTTGTAGCAGTCAGCTTACATCAGTAATGTTGTGCCCTCAAATGTAATAATTATGTAACAATATGGTTCTTAGACAAGATAAAAGCTAGGAATGAAGAGCTTATAACATAGAAGTTCCCACATAGGCATGTTAGTGAATGATTGATGCAAGTGTGGAGCATGTGACAAGTTGTTGGGTTTGATGTTAATGTAGTTGTTGAGATTATGATGTGGTTGGAGTTGTATATGTAATAATTTGGGATTTAGGCGAGTGAGGGTGTGAATGTTTTAACTAAATGTATTTGGAAAAGGTACGAGATATTTATAATCGAGGAATACGGCCATTTCGTCACAGGTTACGCCTAGGGAAGTGGTTTTCTATATTAACAAAATGGAAGTTTGTGCATTATATTGTACTTCTGTACTTTTCAGTTCGCCTTTCCATTAAAACAATTTAAATGTTAAGTATCGTTTAATGGGTAATAAATAAATATATCATTAATTATATTTCAAAATACTTCCTGACAGACCAAATGTCTCAAGTTTTTGTTGTCGACTTGGTAAATGTAAAATCGTGAGTATTTTAACCATATCTAAGATGTGAAAGACAAAAAGCCGATGACAACCACAAGATAATCAGATGAGTAGATTATTTTAATTTTATTTGTGTCACTCTGTAGTGCTCAAAAACTTATAAGGCAACTAGCTATTAAACTTTCATAAAGGTAGGATTGGTCGGGAATTAATCCCGAGACGTCAGAATGTTTGACAAGCAAACCATTATACCGCCAGGAGAAAAATATATGATTATATGTTAATATACCTTGAAATGGGTCCGATTCTTGTTAGTAGTATGTATGTTCTTGATGACATTGAGAGCGGAGTCCTTCCTGCCCGCGGTGAGCAGGAAGCGAGGCGCCTCGGGCAGCTTGGACAGGGCCGTGGCAGCCAGCAGGGGCGGCACCGCGCACAGTGCCACGAAGGCGCGCCAGGGCGCCACGGGAGCCGCATCCCTGCCCGCCCACCACCAAGGTGAGGGAATAACAGCCCAGGCTAGTCCTACGGAACAAAAACATTTAGTTTTAAGTTATGTGTTATTTAGTTGATTGGCACAAACGTTGTGATGTTTTTTGTCACAAGAAATAGAATCGGTACAAATAAGCGAAATCAGAGTACTCGAGAAGTTAAACGTTAAAGTCTTTAGGTTTAAAGTTTTAAATGCTAAATGGAATTATTTTTGAGAAACTTCGGTCAGAATTTTAAGTTATTTGGATTATAAATAATTGTAATGTACCCAATATAACAAGTGACTTATGTTATGATTCTACAATATTACGTATAAATAATCTGGTTATATAGTGTATAAAACAAAGTTATATTGTCTTTCCGCATTCTCAAAAAAACTACACAATAGATATATTCATAACCCAACTCGCTAGGAATCAACCAAAGTTAATCGCCAATACAAGTTGTGATAAAATTATTTTAAGACATATTCAGAATAATTACACAAGCTAGCCGACACGACACGCAGATTCGATTAAATAGTTTACGTGATATGTATTCAAATATCTATTAGATCAAATAAAGCAGCCTAGTAGTAAGCAACCGTATCAAAATGTACCCGAGAATATTTAGTTATGTACTGAACAATATATTTTTCAGCAATGTCCATCTGGATATATATATATATATATATATATATATATATATATATATATATATATATATATATATATATATATATATATATATATATATATATATATATATATATATATATATATATATATATATATATATATATATATATATATATATATTATTATATATATATATATATATATATATATATATATATATATATATATATATATATATATATATATATATATATATATATATATATATATATATTTACACGAGTACGTTACAATTGGGCGTCTCACTTACTCGCAGATTCATACTTACAAATGACACCATTTTTATACAGTAGATCCAACCATCAATGTAAAAATATGGTCACTTATAAATTTTCTACTTCGGTGCTGGGAACGAATTCGGTTTGAATTCAGTACAATAAAAAAAAATAATAATTTGCAATATTTTCAAAGTTATGACGGATTATCGGATGCTCATTTCCAGAAATACGGGATTTAAATTGATACATAAAACATGAAATGTATGAATATTTATTTTAAATCGTAATAAAAAAAATATTGTGATTGGGAATGTTATAAAAATGAAAAAATATAATAAATTTCACAGTTCTGCCTATGTACTTAAACCATTACATATAATTCAATTAAACCAAATAAAATATCTCGTATGTTATTATATTATTTTTGTCAACATGTGTCAACTCCAATCGATAGAAATAATCTCGGATAATAATCGAAACATTATATAGTTGCCAAATCAACTTGGCGATTCGTCAAAGCATTGTTTAAATGTTTCAAATTAGAAAAAAATCGGAAATCTTTCCTTTGTCAGAAAAATATGATTACATGTTAATAAAGAATAACATCGATTCACATTTAATATTGGTATTTTTGATCAATTTTGTTTCATTAAGAGTTTCGATGCCTTAATATACCTAGATTCATTTTTCGTATCTATGGTAGTCAAAAATGCTTGTACATTCTTTTCGTACATACTTCTTAAGTATAGACGGTTTTTTTTCCTAGATCGTGTACACTGAATTATTCTACCATTGTAAGCAAAAAAGCAGGAAGTGCAAAAAACCAAAGGGGGTTACGAGTAATATGATTCAGTTTCATAATTTTGCAAACATATTAATCACCAAGTTTATTTTTTAATTCTTTAAATTCGACATAAATATCTACTACTTGAATGATTTTGGGTATTCATTTTAAGCAATCAAGCAGTAAGTGGATAATTTTAAGCAAGAAATTTGCACCCACACAAGGAAACAAAATATTTAAAGACAATAATATTTTGCCATTTTAATATCTGCAATTAGTTTTTTTTATCCTCAGCAGCATACTTATGGTATACGAGCACTACCAACTTTGTTCTCAACTTTATTTTTGTAATTAAGTAAAAGTTTGTATTTTTAATTAATTTAGTTATTTCAAGTTTCAATGTTTTTCATTTGATATGATATTTTTGTAGTTAAGTTATTGCTATCAATTTATGTTGTTTTATGCTTATGATGTGTAAAGTAATTGTTATGTTTGTATTTTAAATTAATTTAGTAATTTCATGTTTAATTTTTTTTCATTTGATATGAATGAAAACCATTGTATTAATGAACTATAAAGTTGATCAAAAGTCGATCATCAATTTGATTTGATTCACTGAAGTCTCAGCTGATGAATTGGACATGCTTTATTATTTTGGCACAAACATTGAGGAACTTTTTGGCACGTTCCTAGACTTGTCTAGAGTGAAATAAATTATTGTAACAATATACCCTTTATTTTTTAGTAAAATAGATATTTGCAAATCTTTATATTAAATCAATACTATTTTAATAATATTTTTTTACCCATATGACAAAAAACAATAAGTTAATTAGTCGTTTTCTTCACTTTAACTACTTATTATTTTAATAAGTGCTGGAAAATAATTTAAACTGTTTTAAGCAACTTGACATCTCTCGCAAAATGTTTAACAGCAAACTGAGGAAAGTAGAACTAATTAAAGCAATCAAGTTTATCTACGCTAACACTTTGATCTGACTGAGAGTTGAATCGAAATATTTTCATTAAAAAAATAACTTAGGCAAGGTAAGACTGTTAATGTGTATAGTGAAACTGTATTGTTAATTTGTTGCTAACTTTTATAGATAGAAAACTAAATATTGTGAATCGGCAAATTATGAGAATGAAATTAATCCAGTCATAGTTATCAATCTGATCAACAATAATTTTTCAATAAACTTTCTGTGCACGGAAATGTATATTCACTAAAATAGCTTTATTGCAAGGTTTAGTTAAAATGCTTCGATACATTAGCTACGCAATTATTATAGATGTTAGTTTAATGACTGTTTTATTGCAAGAAGTTTATTGTCCGTTGACAACTTGATGTTTCTGAATATTGAATGATTCCAAAGCGATATTCGTATTTTCGTTTAAACGCGCTTGGTGAGTTCTGAAATACTTAATATTATTCAAGAATTTATGTAGCACACTTACACGTACATGACGCGAAATATTATTCTGGTCCGTACATTTTATTTGTTCGATCTAATTGATTAGTAACACAATTGAAGATTCAAAAATGAATACTTTTGATCCTACTCGTGTTAACCTAGACAGAAAGTCCACGGTATAGTTTAATCACAATGTCATGGATACTAAAAGAAAACAAGCAGTTTTGAAATATCCTTAGATATACAAAACGTTATACGAAAAAAATAATAGGGGATCAAAAAGCCCTTCGTCAGTATTTTAACCTGAACATAGTGAGTTGTCTTGAAAGCTATGCACATAATGATGGTGACTTAAATACGATACCAGGTAGTAGAATAGTCCCCAATGTCCAGAAGACCTCCAGCCTGCAAAGCATCACGTCCCGATGCTTGACAGAGAGGAAGTCCCCAAAGTAGGGGAACACCAGGCTGGTGGCCCCGATGACGCCAAACCCGTTGAAAAACCTGGAAGAGCGCGCACAAAACTACAAAAAATATGCCAGCTTTGTGGTGCTGTTGATTGAGGTATTAATGTTTTTGACTCGAGAGATCCAATAGAGAAGTTGGGTCATATAAATTAGGTGCGATGATTATTTTGCTTCTGCTCAAGTCCCATTTGAAAATAGGTTTAAAATCAATCTCCATTTATGGAAAGACAATAAATAGGAATTAACCTATTATTGCCAAAAATAAATATATCATATTTTATTTCATACTTAAAAAATAGCCAATATTCACAGTAAATCAACCTAATCAACATATACATTGTGGATCATTTTGGCGAGGTTTTGCCATTTAGCAATTTTGACTATCCATATAGAAAATTTTTTTTCCGGCTTTATAAAGAAAAAACTGGAACATTGACTATTTAATCACCCTTGATAGGCAAACCTGAAACATAATACTATCAAAAGTCAAATGTGTTACCATTACATATCTGAAGACCTACAAAGCCCTTGTTTGTTTTTTTGTTAATTAGTTGGCTGCGGTTTCCATCAAATATATGTTAATACATAAGCGGGGAAGTGCTTAATGTACATAAATGTCTCAGACACTTCCTTACCCATACACTAAGCAAACTTCCGCGCGGAAGGTCGTCGATTAACCCCGTGCTACGCTTCTCCCGTCGAATGAGAGCATTTTTTCCGCCTAGTATTGGGGATATAAGGATACCTATGAGTTCGGTCACATATATTCTTTCAACAAAAGGGAAAAAATATGCCGATGTGCTCCGATCTTCTCACTTAGATGTGCCATCGGATCCAGTACTGCGGTGTGGCCGGTGAGTTTGTCGGTGTGCAACGATTCACTCACTTAACAAACAAACTCCACGGCACAGCTTCGCTTTCCAATTTAATTGACGTTGGAATAGCGAGGGGATCCTCGACTCCGACGCCCAGGAACGAACAAACTGAGCAAAAAATAACATGTTATATTTCTTGTATGGTTCATGATAGTAAAACCTAACCAAATATCTGAAATTATAAAGTAAACACAAAATTGTGCACATTTACCTTTCTCCAGGACAATTTTGAAAAATATTGCTCATAAATAAATAATTCGCAAATGACTTTTTTATGTAAAGAGCGTTTTTATTGGTAATTACCACATTCAGTGAAATTAAAAAAAATAGAAATACTAAGTCTTAATTTCAGCCGATGTGCAGGGAAGTAGAATGCATCTAAAATCATATATAATATTTTAAAAAATAAAATAGAAAGGCGTGCATATAAAAATAAAATTAACAAATAGCCTAAAAAACACTGTCTTAAAGAATTCCGATTATCTTATCTTGATAAGACAAAGCTATTAAAAAGGTACCTGCATGCCAGGAAAAGCGGGAAAGTGTGAGCCAATGAGGAGGCCACAGCAGCCGCGGCATCAAGCAGCAGAGCGCACAGTATCGCGGTGCGCCTACCGCGCGAGTCGGCCATGGAGCCCCACAAGTAGGAGCCTGCTACCATCCCTATAAAACAAAACCTCTTGTACAGGGATTTTTTTAATTATGTTTTTATATTAACAAGAAACAGCGAATTTAAACGATAAAAATACAATAGAAATATCAAAGATTTGGTATATGTGATTATAGAAAAGTTGGGACAATTAAATAGTTTACGACTCTAAATGCTATAGCAACGCTATCTATATACTTAGTTCTCAGAATTAACTAATTAATCGATGATCTCATTCAGGTTTTCCCTTCAAACCTCTTTTAAATATTATGCTGGGCGTAAGAGATTAACACACGGCAATAAACTCACCAGGTTGTACAATATGCAACGAAAGCTTAATAAAATACAATAAGTATAATCTGAACAACATTGCTATCACAAACGAAGAAATCGGTGTTATGGTCAAACAGGAGATAAAATAATGAAAATATGATACTTTGAAATGAATTCCTCGGTTCTAAAAGACCAGAAACATAGAAAAAAAAAAAAATTACGTTGATAAACAAATATAGAAAAGCATCTACAATCTGATGAATAAACGTGATAAAACATATTATAATTATAGATTTATTTAGTCACTTTAATCTATGCATTATTTATTTAATGAAATAATAAATAACACTTAAGTGTCCTTTTCGAACCATAGAAATATTTACTAAACAAATTATAAAATATCAACATATAATAATTTCGTACATATATGTACCCGGCCATTTTTGAAAAATAAAAACAAACAATAATTTAACACAATTCAGAACATATACGTCATTAAATCACCAATGTATAGTGCAACACTGAAATATTC
>CATKWJ010000716.1:0-66969 GCA_949825065.1 Odontocerum albicorne | reverse complement strand
AAATTCCTTCTTTCACAAAAGCATACACTTGATCCAGACATACTTTTTTTATGTTTCTTTAGTACACATTTCACTCACATTTGCATTGTCGTTTTATTTTGTATCTCTTTCTTTATCAAAACATCTAAGAATGCTCTTATTTATCAAACTCAACATCCTACAATTTACGTTCACCCCTAATAACTTCATTCCCTATTCTCTCATATATTGTTACCCCATATATTTTAAGTGTGTGGAAAAGACATATCCAGAAGCAACAATATCCTTAAGTATTATATATTTATGTGTAAAGATCACCTTTTTCGCTTAATATATTTCAATTGAAAAAAACTGCTATTTTACGCATCATTTTAGATCTTTTATACAGTTTTTATTTATACATTTTTTGCATTAATGAATATAAAAAAGGTTAAGAAAAAAAAGCACATCGTCTGCTTTAAAGCCAATACTCTTGAAGATTTCATACATTTTAATTTTTACGCATACCTTATACCAGGGGTGGTCAACCTTTTTTGGGACCAGTGCCAAAACCGGTGTTTGGTAAAGCCTCGTAGGCCGAATGTGTATTTTATTATTTATAGGCGTATTAAAACTTTAATGCTTGAAAACGAGGCAATGTGCTCAAAACAGTTTTAAAAACTACAACATTTTACTACCAACACTAAAACAAAAAAAGAAACGGGAAATGAACAGGAGACCCTTGAATTGCGTTTCAAACGATTTATCCACTGAACCATGATGCCGAAAAATTCTTACATTGATGTTTTATTGGTTATAAATACGATTCACGTTATATGAGTGTCATATTAAATAGATACTATTATTTTATTTTTTTAGGTACCTTTTGTTTTTAAAACAATGTATGACCTAAATTATAAGTATTCTTATACCCTCGAATACTAGACGGAACAATGCCTGTGTCATTTGAGGGGAGTAGCACAACGCGGGGTTTGAACCAACGACCTTCCGCACGTAAGTCCAGTGTGCTACCTCGCGGCTATGTACCTCATTACACGTATTACACGCTAAAAATTATTATCTACTTGTGCAATATTTAATAAGTAATTTAATCTATATACGATATATAATATAATATTATTATCATCTTGGATCACATTTAAATCAGATTTTTATATTTTGATATAATTCTTCTTCTCACTGTCGTAAATCTAGAATGTGTCGCTATACAACTATGTTTTATTATTATTTCTTTAGTTATTGATATAAAAAAAGTACACGAGCCGCGGGCCGCGGGTTGACCATGCCTGCCTTAAACCATGTAGGTCACTGTCGAAAACGTCTTACAAAATTGAAACGGCTATCTTTTGTTTGTCGCGTGCCTGTCGTGGTTTCGTGACTTTGTCGGCCGACACCGGTTGCATTATCACGTACTCACCTGCTAAATCAGATCACATTGTCTAAATTCGTGTCAAATTGCTCACATTTTTTCTCTAAACTGAGCTAAACGTATTCTTGGTCAACATTCACAGATAATTCATACGGCATTTGAATAAATAAATAAACATAATCTACCTTCTAATCCACTTTGCATATTTATTTTTAATTATAGTATTAAACTACCTAAGGTAGAATTGCCAAGAAAACATAGGAAATGGATATTGTATTTAAATACTTTTCTAGAATGACTCTCGTGAATGGATTGATTTTAAAGTTTATCTCTTTTTATTCTAATCCTTTAATGGGATGTCTAAATTACATATTTCGAAAATGTGTCTGAGAGATGATTCTTCGGAGAGAAGTAGAACTTTAAGGTCAGTTTCTTCTTCATCTAATAAATTGGTTGTTCCAAATCGATCCAATAGGACGCTAAAAAATATAGGGCTTTTGCCGTTCCTGGTCCTGTGACATGGAATTGTCTGCCTCTTAGTATTAGAGATATGGGTCGCGTGAGCAGCTTTCGGAAGCACTTAAAAAATAACCTTTATGAGAGGTCTTATCAAAAGTTATGATGTTACATGAACACTACGTAAACCCTAAAACCGAATGTGTTACTATCACACATTATGCAACGGAGTAACGGCAGAATTGAGCTACCCTCATCATCAGGGTAGCTCAATTATGTATCGAATTCTGTTCGAACTGATACCGACATACACGCTTCAAAAATTCGGGTAGGAGATTGAGGGTGGAGGGAGGCAGGAGGACAATTTCAGCGAGCAGCGGTGTGATGGAATATATGTATGTGTTGGCCAGATGTTCATGCACTTAGAAATTTCCACTGCTTCTAATCTATCCAATTTATTTCCGTTACTACTGATATGTAAGAATTTGACATCATCGATAGAAAATGTATGATTGTCTTGTTTGTGCTCCCTGATGATGAGGTGAAAACCGTGAAACCGGTACAATTTCAAATATAAAGTGGAATAAACAGTGTTCGACAAAACAAATTATTGTACAATTTCAAATATTACAATCTTAATGTACCCAGAGAGAGCTATCATAATAGTGTTCTATTATGCATACAAGTATTTATTAAAATATTGTAATAAAAACAATTTACAATATAAAGTGCTGTTTTGAGAGCATACTCTCCTCAAAAGCGCTCAAACTCGGGCTTCGAAATCACTATTACTGACAAATTAGAAATATTACAAAATAAATATACAATATGTTGCTTATAAGGATAAGAAGATAGTGGCAGTGTCCATAGATTAGATTCTTCTACGCATATGCATATGTTCAGAAAAACATATTTGGTAAGAAAACCGCAGAACACTTACCAAGGGAAGACGATCTACAAAGAAACCTTTATAGATCATCCGATATGTGATAGTAACACATTCGGCTTCAGGTTTAGTGTAGTGTTCATGTAACATCATCAATTTTGATAATCCATTCCAAAAAGGATTGTCTTCAAGCGTTTTCTAAAGCTGCACAAGCTAAAAAGTGGATCATTCCATTGCTGGTGCATGCAGACGCAGATCCTCTCCAAAGGAACCCTCTCAGACACAGATTCAAAACATAACATATATCCCATTTAAGGGCTTGACTATAAAGAGACAAACAAATTTTTAATAAAATAAATACAACACTTATTTTTTATTTTGTATTCACCACTGATTTATTTGAGTACACTACCGGTTTTCAAAAATCTCCGTCTTCCTCGTCAGGTGAAGATGAACTCAGTCCATCTTCACTGAACGAATTCAAGTGTTTTATTTATTTTATTGAAAATTGATAACCGCACAGTGAAACAAACGTCTTTTCAATGATTCAAGAAACTAAGAGACAAAGTTGTAAATCAATCCGTTCCTAACAGTTAAGCCACTTTTGTGTAGTGTAGACTTTTTAGAAGCGGACTTCCGAGTACCATACGAGTATATAAACCAAGCAGCTGCATTGAAAACATAGTCATAGACAAGTCTAGGAATTTGTTTCAAATAAATTCATTCAAAAGAAACGAACAACTAAAGCATCTATCAAACATTGATTTAATTCTTTATCCCATATTTTCCGCCTAGCTATAGAATGATCGTTATATAATTTAATTTTAACTGTAAAATATGAAGACAGCTATGGAAGATTAAATTTTTTGAATAACGATGACGTTTCGTACTGCCGGTAACAATTAAATAAGAAAACTTTGATTTATACGTATCATTTAGTGACTTATCATTTAAAACGCGAATTCGCGATACAGAGTATTCTATATGTTCACGGAATATATTAATTATTCGGGTTATTTATTAATGTGAAAGTTTTGATAAAACATAAACTGTGTTTTAATGAGGAAAGAAATATTAGTGATGTTTAAACGCTTGATATTTTTAATACGGTAAGCGACGCAAAGTCCGATGACCTCTGTGGCATAGCTGATAAGTTTCCTGCCTTCTAATCTAATGCCATGTATCGATTACGCGCGGCTGCCGCGCGAGCCATGCTCGACCGCGGCAAACCCGCTTATTTGCCGCGCGAGCCAAATTTGTCACGACTGTTGATACAGCGCGGCAGACGATCCGGCTACGAATCGTCTGCCGTGCGCGGCAATACGGCTCCCATATGATGTTACAGTGCCGTATGTAATTCTGGGTGAGAAGGCTTTCGCACACAATGAAACCATTTCAAGGAGAGCCAGAAAGAGGTTCTCAGGAAAGAATCTTCAATTAGCGGATATCTCGAGTTCGTAGCTCAGCTCAGTTTTTAGAGAATTATGGAAGCCTATGTTGTTTGAACCAAAAATAGCCACTAAAATTGTTCTAACCATTATACGTTTTACATAACTTTTTGAGAAAAAAAACCACGTACACGATTACTTTATATGCCTCCTGGATCTTTGGATAGTGAGAGTGAGGGGGAACTTATAACAGGAGCTTAGAGAAATGAACCTGAACCTAACTCTTCTGTATGACGCGAGAAGCGTGGTCATTTTCTTCTTCAAGTCGGGAATATGTAAGCTTAATCTTCTTCTTAATATGTAAGCTTAATCTTCTCCACGCATCTTGCCTCAGCGATTTGTTGTGGTAATTTTACTATTTCACAGAAGCTCCTTGGAGCCGTACAACTGAATCAAATAGCGCCGCTTTTCACTATCCGTCTTGTCGCTTTGCCGCGCGAGCCAACTCAAATAACTAAACGCCCGTCTCAACCGAGCACGAGCAGTGAACTGACTCTCCTTTGCCGCGCACCCAAAAACTGACAGCGATCGGATCGCCGCGCGGCACGTTCGAGTGCGCCAATGTTCGGTTTGGCTCGCGCGGCAACTTAGTATCCATTAAGCGCGGCTGCCGCGCGATCCAATGTTCGATGGTTTGCCGCGCGTAATCGATACACGGCTTTAGACTTGTGGGGTCGATTCCCATTGCTACCATTTTTTATAGAAAGAGTTCCAGACTGTTTTTTTTCCTTTACATATCTGGTTGTATTGTATTACACTTTTGATGTATACTACAACCTTGGTGTATTGCCTTCCAACCAACCATATCTTCCAGCCAACTAGAAGTACGTTAAAGATGATTTAAGTGAAAATCAGAGTAATATAATGTGTTACAAAATCTGGGTTCCAACGGGAATTAAATCCACAACCCCCGGGTCGAAAGACTAGCATCTTATCAACTTGATTACGGAGGTCGTCGGTGTGGTTGTGTTTATTTAATATAGGAGACTAACGTAGGAGCCTCAGTTTCGATTCCTGACGTATTCACTCGTAGACTGGACCATTTTACATCTGAAATTAAGAATTATTTTCTGTTTTAACATATTGTGGCGAGTCAATATCCGAAACATTAGTAAATAATACCCTGTTGGCACCCCGTGAGGTCCTCAAAAGAGGAAGTTGTGGGTTTTATTAAAAACATTCGAGAAAAAAAACCAGGCTATTCTGCAATATTTGTCAAACACCTGCGTGTTTAGTACGTAGAATATAGTAAAAAAAAAAGTGGTTTCATGCCCCAATTGCGATAACTTTCTCCACAGGATTAAACTTTGATTATATTATATGATATGTTTGTCCTATTTTCAAATTTTCTGTAGTGTTTATATTTTCCAAATTGCATATATTTTATTGATTTGAATTTCGTGTTTGTTTAAATATAATATAATTTTGAATTTCGTGTTTGTTTATACTATATAAATTTCTCGCCCTTAAACCTTGATTTTTGAATTTATATATTCATTTTATATTTTGTTTATATGTTATTTATTGTCTTTATTCGAATTATGGTTTTATTGCCAAAAAAATACACGCTACATTTTATTGTATAATTTTATGAAAAAAAATTAAAAGGCTGGAAATCTCTTATCACGCATGCGCATTCTGAATGTTGCGCAGACCGAACGACGCAGCGTAAAAATAATATTCTTATAGAAATGCCTTTCTGTTTTAGCTCTTATTTTATCATTTCTTACCTTTATTTTATATTATTCGACATTTTATTACATAATAAAATGATGTTTATAGCTAATAACAAAAAATGACCTAGCAGATTTTGCATAATTTTAATTTGAAACATACATGTTTAGTGTACCCTCAGTGTCCAACGCCGTTACTGGCGTAATTTTTTAGCACAGTAAGCGAAGTGTTAAAAGGTTGGAGACCTCTTTTCAGTCATGCGCATTCTGAACGTTGCGCAGACCGAACGACGCAGTGGGAAAATTATATTCGTATAGAAATGTCACTTCTCTGTTTCAACTATTATTTTATCATTTCTTACACTTATTTTATATTATTCGACATTTTATTACACAATAAAATGATGTTTATAGCTAATTAAAAAAAAAAAACTAATAGATTTTGCATAATTTTAATTTAAAACATACATTTTTAGTGTACCTTCAGTGTCCAACACCGTAACTGGCGTAATTTTTTAGCACAGTAAGGGAAGTGTTAATAGCGCCTACTTCATGGTTTCGTCATTATTTCCTTAACAAAAAACTTTTCAAAAATGTTTGTTTATTTTTTTAGTTGATAATCTACCTAAACTAGGATGGTTTTTAGTTGATAATCTACCTAAACTAGGATGGTTTTAGTTGATGATCTACCTAAACTAGGATAGTTTTTGCCAGAACATCAAATAACAATAATAATACAAAGACAATTTACAATGTATTGTAACAAACCTATTGCACTTCAACTAGTACACATTCGATGGCAAGGAGATCAATCGACATTCGTTTAACCGATTTATACGAGTAAAGTCTTATCTTATTGTTAGTTAAAAGTACTTTAATAAAGAATGACGGAGGTCGTAGTCTAACGGTTAGCATTCATGCTAGGTAAGCGGGTGCCTCATGTTCGATTCTTGGCGGGTTGACTTCCGGTCTGGTTTTGTTCTTAGATCGTTTTCCAGGTAAATTTATATATATTTTTCTGTAACTAATCATAAATCAGTATATCGCTATTAAGCCACTCAAAAAACTCTGCATAACCAAAGGCTGTACCAGGTTTTACGTACCGATCGTCTTGGAAGATTTACTTGAATTATTTATTTAACTTAGGGTTTTGTCTGTCAAGACTGTATCCTTGCTGAAGTTGAACAGCTTGCACACAATAAATCAATACGCGCACAGGCATCTTCCATCTACAAGTTTGTTGAAAAATATACTCGATCACGTAGGATGATAGCATTTCGTATCACAACAATGTAGGACGAAACAAATCAATTGGTAGCCGGCTTAGTCTTTTAGCGTATATTTCGATTGGTATTAGATTTTCCTCTTACTGGGTGAAACTGAGAGTGCGCTCGCGTGTAACACATCTTCAATTCCATTAATTTAAGCCGTTACAATAGGAAGAGGAAGAGGAAGAGGAAGAGGAAGAGGCTAGACATTCATTCCTTCATTCCATTTTCCCAGATAGCAAAATACACGAGACGCGTAGCGGAATTGCATTGTTAAACATTAATAAAACTTTGACCTTAAAACACTTGGAAGAATTTAAACTTTTTCAATATATTTTCAAAAAAAAGGTATATTTATTTGCATTGAATTTTATTATAATACATCTTACTTCTACAAAAAAATATATTTTCTTGTTAAATAATTGAATTACAAAGAATATAAATAAAAATGATATTATACAAGGTTATATGACAAAAAAAATACTCAAGTCAAGATAAATATAATACATACAATACATTTTCAAGATCATACCGCTACATGTTGAAGTTGCCTCCTGCCTCCCTCCACCCACAATCCCTTAGCCTATTTTTACCGTTAGATGCGTGTGTATATTGGCACCAGTTTGTTGATCATAATTTAGTCTTTATTGTGCTCCTCATCCTCATCCTCATCATCAGATGAGGTGAAAACCTTCAAACCGGTAGAATTATATTAGGTCCTTACATACGAAACTGGCGCTTTGCCGTACTGGCAACTTTGATCTCAAATATCTTCTCTTTGGTTAGGAATTCCAAATTCAAATTTATACAGCTATTTACTCAAGTATTTGTGTTTTGAAAATTATAATTCATTTGTTTTTTCCTCAATTGTTTTTTTTCTTTGCGTCACTCAGTTTACAAAATGGAAAACTTGAAATATCGCGTTATTTACGAGTACGAGTTCCACCGTGGCACCAGTGCTGCAGAAACGGCTCGAAGGATTAATGATGTGTATGGCGACGGTGCCGCAAAAGAAAACACAGTGCGTTTTTGGTTCCAACGTTTTCGTTCTGGAAATTTCGACCTGCAGAAAAAGCCCCGTGGACGGCCGGAGACCAAAGTTGATAATGAAGAATTGAAGGCTATTGTGGAAGCGGATCCATCGCAAACCACGTCCGAGTTAGCTGCAGGCTGCGGTGTTAGTGATAAAACTGTTTTAATCCACTTGAAGCAAATTGGGAAGGTGAAAAAGCTTGAAAGGTGGGTACCTCACGAATTGAGTGAAGCAAATCAACAAACGCGCGTTGACTGCTGCGTTGCATTACTCAACCGGCACAATAATGAAGAGATTTTGAATCGAATCATTACCTGTGATGAAAAGTGGATCCTGTATGATAATCGGAAGCGCTCATCGCAATGGCTGAACCCTGCCGAACCAGCCAAACCATGCCCCAAGCGAAAATTGACTCCAAAAAAGTTACTTGTGAGCGTTTGGTGGACTAGTGCTGGTGTCGTTCACTACAGCTTTCTTAAATCTGGCCAGACGATTACGGCAGATGTCTATTGTCAGCAACTGCAAACCATGATGGAAAAGCTAGCTGCTTAACAACCGAGGCTGGTTAATCGCTCTAGGCCACTGCTGCTTCATGATAACGCTAGACCACACACTGCACAACAGATGGCTACCAAATTAGAAGAGCTTCAATTGGAATGTCTAAGACATCCACCGTACTCTCCGGACCTTGCCCCGACAGATTACTATTTTTTTCGAAATTTGGATAACTTCTTGCAAGGGAAAAAATTCAACTCCGATGGGGCAGTCCAAACCGACTTCAAAGATTTTATTGATTCCCGTCCGAATGGTTTTTTTAGTAAAGGGATCGATGAACTACCTATGAGATGGCAAAAGTGCATAGATAGCAATGGTACATACTTTGATTAAATAAATATATTATATTAAAAAAAAAATCAACTTTATGTTCCTCCCAAACAAAATGCCAATTTCATATGTAAGGACCTAATACTATACTATTACTTTAAGTATTGTAGTATTTTCCTTATTGTGACATTTCTAACTTCATCTATCAATCTTTTACGACGAACATTTCTCAACGATCGCATCTCAACTGCAATATATTGTATATATGTCATTTTATTATATTCTTATTGCATTACTTTATATTTTCAATCAAATACAGGATATCAATTTGATTTTTTTTGTATACATTTCTTAGGAATATTGAGTAAGATCCAATTATTAAATTTCTTTGATAAGAACCATTTAAAATTAGAAGACTGCCGCACTTGACAATGCCACATACACGTGTAATTGGTCATGGCCAAATACTGGCTCTGGTAAGAATAATTTTACCGTATCCAGTGTTTGTCTCTTTGTTAATACTCGTAGTCATATCAAACGCCAGTTTATCATATTTGGTCATTGTCTTCTTTCGAGAATAAAATGCAAATCAGGATTAACCGGTACCACATCTGTCTTTTTGATAAATACTATTCCGTTTTCTGCTCTTCCCGTCAGCACTTCGGCAATAACTAAATTTGGTTTTAAGTCTTTGATAACGAAACAAGATCCGTTACAAAGGCCGTTTGGTGTTTATATTTCTTAATAGAATAACGATGCGTAACATATTTAATTTTAACTTGTGAAGCGACATCCCTGAGGGTGTTAATTAATTTAGGAATTGTATTCGAATTGAATAGTTTTGCTTATCTTATTAGCATAGTCAGTTGAATCAGAACTCAAATAAGTGATGGCTTTTTCAAGATTGGAATATTTACGATACGCAGTAGTTTCTATACATATGTTTTGTTTCATTTTCAATTCACGGTCATAGTATATTGTTTCATTTTCGGGGTCATGGATCAGTCAAATTATATAAAATATATTTTAAATATAAAAATAATCCAAGCACACCTTTAGGCATGTAGCAAAATCGGAAAAGTCTAGAGACGCTGGTGATCACAAAGACAGTTGAGGGAATGCGAGCCAAAGAAAGGTGTCCCACGATATGGACGAATTGAATAAAGAAGTTAAAGGTATGTTATTTAAGCACTGCATTCAACATGACCTAGGACCGGGAGGAGGGAAGAGTGGGGGTGGCCTGAATTCGAGACATATCAGAAAACCACGACGCTCAGCATTGAGCATGCGATGAAGAATATTTAAAATGTGTTATTAAGGAATGAGACCGCTTCGTCACAGGCCTTGCCTAAACACATAATATTTAATTCACATACAAAGAAAATACCATTTTGAATATTCTATCTAACACATCGATCAATAAGGCCCGGTACTAACTACCAAAACAACATTCATTTGCCAAAATTCTTCTTTATTCATCAACATAGTCTCCTTCAAGAGCGATACATTCATTCCAACGCTTTCCTAACTTTTCTATGCCAGGCGTGTAGAACGATTTATCTTTGGTTTCAAAATAGGCGTTAGTTTCGGCAATCACTTCTTCATTGGAGCCAAATCTCTTTCCCTGAAGCATCTTTTTGAGGTCTGCGAACAGCCAATAGTCGCTGTGGGCCAAATCAGGAGAACACGGTGGGTATGGAAGCATTTCGAAGTTCAACTCATGAAATTTGGCCATCGTTACCATCAACCTGTGACACGGTGCATTGTCCTGATGAAAGAGAACTTTTTTCTTCTTCCTATGGGACCGTTTTTTTTGCAATTTCTGCCTTCAAACGCTCCAATAACGCTATGTAATATTCGCTATTGATGGTTTTGTTAGATCATGATTTCAAAAGTACAAAAGTGATACAAGAACTAACAATTTAAAGCAATATAAAACACGATAAAAAACTTTTAAAGAAAAATATTTAAATAAAAAACAGTATCAAATGTCCACGCAGAAACACAGATTATGATTTCTCTCATTTCGTTACAATCGTATCAACAACATCAGATATATATCGTATCATTCCAGAAAGATGCAACTGTGATGGCATTGAGGCTTCCTTGCAGTAAGTCTTCTTCTGAACCGTTAACTGGGCACAGGGCACAAGGCATCAGGTGTGACATTTATTGAAAGTCACCACGCACGCAAAGTGGTAGATCCTATTTGCCAATCCTTCTTATGATATTTTCTTTTGTTTTACCCACGTCGGTGCGTAGACTATTTAGATGTCTTCATTCAACTCATGCTAAATGGTATCCTACCAGCAGGGACTCGACGGATGCATCCATGTTCACAGGTTTTCAGTTCTCACTCCAAAAATCAACACGCGCACTATCTGGAGAGTCTTTGAAGGGGTTTTAGGTGGTCATAAAGCATCTGCGAGACTTTAGTCATGGCTGTGTTGGTAGTTGGCCATGCATAAGGAGTTTGTGACCACTGAATTGTTTGTGTTTCTCACTCCTGCATGCATAATTGCGGCGAATGTTTGGAGGAGATATCCCATCAACCATGTAAAACATCCAGTAACAAAGCAATGTGTTTCGTTTAAGGCAATATCTCTTTGCTTTACACGCGCAGACAGGCTTCATACAGAGGTGGCATATTCACTAACTGAGAAACGAGATTTCTCCCATTAGTTAGCTCTATTGTTTTCTCCTCAGTAATTTGTTGTATTTTTTTACAAGTGTATAATTATGACTTGTGCGAAAAAGCACATTTTATTTCAAAACACCATCAAATTAAAAAACAATAATACCGAAACGGGATGACCTGCCAACACAACCAATCAACGAATACATCGTTTTCTTTAACAATCGTTGATTGGTAAATCCCACACATCACCTATTTCATTTCTTCCAATGTGTTTTATATTCACAAAATGGTGGGTATACACATACACAACTGGACGACTAAAAAGAGTCGAATAAATGCTGTAGAAATGCGTGCACCGGAAATAATACGTGGGGTTACAATGTATGACAGAATATCGAATGAAGTGATTAGGGGTGAATGTGAACTTACGGCTAATGTATCGAGTAAGATCAACAAAAGTGCTCTGGGATGGTTTGGGCATATAGAACAAATTAATGAAGAAACACTAAGATAACAAATGTATAGTGCAAATGTAAGTGGAAGGAGTGGAAAAGAAAGATCAAGGAATGTTTGGTTGGAGCAAGTTAAATATATTTTGACATAAATATGTAATAAAATGTAAACTTAAGGCTGTGTTCAGAAATATGAAGCGGAGCATTCTGAGAATGTTTGGGCACTTAAAAACAATTATATAGTGCAAATGAGAGGGGAAGACTTGGCAGAAAAAGATAAAGAAAAGTATGCTTGGATCAAATGAATATTTTGAAAGAAGGAAACAATGAAAGTCTGTTTCCTTAAAAATCGATAAATCGTACTCGTAGGAGTTATATGAGAAGTGTGGTGATAAAATCTTAGACCCTCTCCTTTCTGCATACCCCGACAGGGAAACACCTTGATAGTATGTATTTGTATGCAACATATTCATGCTCTTCTTATCAGAAAATTAAATACACTGAAAATATCCTCAAATTAGTTTGGTTTGACATTTTTCAATATACATTAATTGAATACATTTAAATAAGCCAATTTACTGCTTTTTATTTCACTTATATTTGTTTGTGGTAATATAATACATAAGAGTACATACATACCATCACGCCGTCTCCCTGTTGAATGGACAAACAGAAGGGAGCACCAGACTTTCCTATCGCGACACACATCTTTCACATCTTGTATACACTCTCTAACACAGCTCCTACCATTTTGATGACTTTTACATTTCCTCCTTTTAAAATATCATTCACTTGATCTAACCATGCTATCCAATCAACTACATCCAAGATATTGGGGACAGAAATATATATTTAAGAAATACTAAGAGTGTATATTTGAGAAATACTTTGAGGATAATTTCGTCTTCATCGAATAAATTCATAGTTACGAATCGATCTAAAAGAAAATATTATGCTTTTACCGTTGCTGATACTCTGGTGTGGAATGGGCTGCCTCTAATTGTTAGAGATATGGGTGGCGTGTGCATCTTTAGAAACCACATTAAGACAATCCTTTTTGGGAGATCTTATCAAAATCTATAATTTTTATATGAACACTACACACATACCATATTTAAAATAAAAAATCTTAGAGCCGGAATTTTTTATCATATCCTTGAGCCGGAAACTCTTAGACCTAACTACGTGCATACTTAGATCACGCCATCTCCTGTCAGAGTAGGCAGATAAAAATTAGTGTTATACTGGCCTATCGCGACACACATCTTTCACTTCTTCTACATCCTATACACCTTCTCATGCAACTACTACAATATCTCAATTACCATAATTTCCTTGGTCTTCCTCTATCACGCATTTCACTCACATTTGCACTGTATATTTGTTTTGTTAGTATTACTTCATTCATTCGTTCCACATGCCCAAACCATCTCAGAGTCTTGTGGTAACAAAATACAAACTTCACTTACTTAAATATTAGCTCTGTAAAAAACGGTTTTATTTTAAAATTCAAAAGTATTGAAAAATGATAAGACGTAATTTGAGAGTAAATCTACTGATTATATTAAAGTCGATGAAGTGGGCAAATATTTATCGAAAAATCAAGGATAATATTTTTATACCACGGGCACATTAAGATTTCGATTATTCAAATATGTTTAGCATTAAACAAAACTCTTGAAAATTATGAAATCCTATTAGGCATTGTGACTTAATCAATATGGGTTTCCAAATAAAGTTTATTGATTTCCAAATCAAGATATTGAACGGCGTGTAAAAATAGGAAACGAGTTGAATAGAGCACTTAAACATATGTACATTCAATATTTCGAACCGGACAGTATCAAAATCTGCCAGGGTGATAGTTCACTACTGTATTTCAGTACCAACTTTGATATATGGGTGTAAAACGTGGACGTGGAACACGACTGAAAAAAGCCAAATAAATTCTGTGGAAATGCATGTACTAAGAAGGATACATGGTTTGACAACGTATAACAGAATACGTAATGAAGTTATGAGGGACTTATGAGAACTTAAGGCTTATGTGTTGAATAAGATGGAGAGGAGCTCTCTGAGATGGTTTGGATGCGTGGAACAAATGGATGAACAAAGACTAACAAAACAAATATGAAGCGCAACTGTGAATGGAAGGCGTGGTAAAGGAAGACCAGGGTAAGTATGGTTGGATTAAATGAATGATATTTTGAAACAAGAAAATGCAAAAAGTTATGGAAACCGTAGGGGCAGTGTGAGGTGTATGGATGTAGAATAATGTGTGTCACGACTGGAAAGTATGACATTCCCCTTTCTACTTAGCCCGATTGGGAAACAGTGTGATGTTATGTATGTAAATAAAGTTTATTTAACAAAACGTATACATACACTAGCTTGTCGTGTATCTTGTGGATTAGGCAGAAATAACAGATCTCTACATTTCTCTATCCAGGAATTATTTTATTGTTTTATGCGTAGTCATACATGTACACTCTTCAATTAGTACACTATTTCATTATTAGTGCTTCTTACTTTAGCTTATCTCAAAACCTGATCCGTTTAATCCAAGCCAGTTTCTTCTTTATCTTCCTTATCCACGCACATTATGGTCTTCTCAGTTCTATTTCTGATAGATACCCCATTCTATCGCCATTCATTCGTTCCACGTCTCAACATTCCTTTCTGTATCTTACCAATCCAACCATATCTTTATCTTACCAATCATACCAACATCTTCATTGTTCATTCCTAATGTCTTAATGCTTATTTTTTCCACTACATTAATACTTTTTTGCTGATTTATTTTCGTGCTGCGAGCATGCGTCAGTATTGCCAGGCGGCTCAGCAGGATCCACATATCTGACATATGTGGGAGGGAGTACGTATCTAAGATCAGGCTGTTTTCTCACAGATCACACAGTCACACGATCGACGTGGAAGAACAGCTCAAGATTGACTTTGGAATGGCGAGGGCATCTTCGACTATGAGGCCCAGAAACGGCGACGACGATTCTTCTCACTTGACCTTCTTTCAAAAGCTGGCCCATTTGGTGCAGTCACGTTTTCTTCGGTCAGTTTCTTCGACGCACACCTTGCACTTATGACTTGTATATTCGGTTGGTCATTATTTCACCATCCTTTCTCACCCCATGTCTAAACCATCTTAAAACGCCTTTCTTCATCTTACTGAAAACGTCCATTTTACCATGTATTAATTTCTGATGTCTTAATTCCACACTCCACATTTTTTCCTTAGTGCACGTACCTCCATATCATAAATTTCATTCTTATCCTTTTTCTGTCTAGTCGAAGTTATGTTACTGTTGATTTTGCGCGGTTGTTGTATACAAACATTTAGTGGTCCGTTTACCTTGCTCGTTGTCGCTACCCTGCTTTCAGCTCGCCCATCACACGTAAACATGCTGCCTGGACGTCAGCTTGGTCCAGTTTTTCTGAGTCAACCCAGACAACGCACGCACTTTTTTACGGATTCAAGTAATATATGATATGCCCAACAGTTTTTTTGTACCAACTTTGATGTATGAGAGTGAAACGTGGATGTGAAAAAAGATTGAAAAGAGCTGAATAAATGCTGTAGAAATGCGTGCACTTAGAAGAATACGAAGTGATAATACATGACAGAATATAGAATGAAATGATTAGGGGGGCGTGTGAATTTAAGAATGTTGTGTTGAATAAAATGAAAAAGAGCACTCAAGATGGTTTGGACACGTGGAACGAATGAATGAAGGAACACTAACTAAACAAATATAGAGCGCAAATGTGAATGAAAGGCGTGGTAGATTAAAACCAAGTGTGTAATATTTTGAAACAAGGAAATGTAAAAGGCTAGAGAAATCGTAGGTGCTGTACGAGGTGTATCGATGTAGAAGAGGGGAAAGATAAATGTCGCGATTGGAAAGTCCGTTTTCTATTCTCTCTACCCACCCCAAAATGGAGACAGCCTGGTGTTTTGTTATTAACAGCTATTAAGAATAACATTGGGTACACGTGATTTTTTTATTCAATTTATTAAATAAAAATGTATCTATTGAGTCGTCAAGATGCAAAACCCGCTTTAGTCACAAAATCTACAACACATTATATAATAAAAAATATATAAATTTTCATTGTGTTTCTGTTTAAACTTATTATATTTTTAATATTATTTATTGTTTTTAAAGACAAATCAGAATATGTACCACGTTAACCTTTTATTTACATTGTAATTTGTTTAGTCAAATACTGTTTATTCCACATAATATAACGGTATAATTCTACCGGTTCCAAGGTTTTCACTTCATCATCAAGGTATTGTTTTTGCTCCCCTGACGATGAGGTAAAAACCTTGAAACCAGTAGGGTCATGCCGTTATGTAAAGTAGAATTAACAGTGTATAATAAAACGAATTACAATGTCTTTAAACCTCCTCAGTGTTAATGTCAACTATAAATAAAATATTTAATTTACATTTAAAGTCGTCAATCATTTACTTAAAACGAAAAAGTCTTCTGGAACGGGTTTTACATCTTTACAGCTCAATTGTATAATAATACAATCTAAAGATTCTAAAGTAATAAATTTGAATAACAAAGTGACACTGTAAAAAATACTTTTACGGAAAATAAATAGTCAGGAAACAATTTCTAGTTCGATAGAATCTCGTCAGTATTATTCTCTAAGACTTGTTTTGTATTATAGAAACTGAATCTCCCTCACTAAATCGCAAATTAGCCAGATCGTTTCCGCGATAAGTGACGTGCCTTGTGCATCCGGCGGAATGAAGACTATTTCATTATTATTTTTCTTTACCCATTATAAACCGTGTGAAATAAATGCACACACTCACAAAACGCACACAAAGAAACGCATTATTTTGCTACCGCAGTGAGCAGTGAAACTTCCTTCATCTGACTAAATTATGTATGGAAATACAATAAGCTCCCAATAATTGGTAGTCACTCAAAAAAAATTCTGATACAGTTTTTAAGCACTATTTTGTAACCACTGCGAGCAGCGAAACTTCGTTCATCGGACTAAATTATGCATGGAAATACAGTAAACTTCCATTATTTCGGATGGGACTCGAAAAAATTGTCCGATACTGTTTCAATATTTGTTAAATGATCATTATACATCCTCTCTATCCATCTCTGCACTCAGCGGTTCATAGAATAATTGTTAAAGATAGTCTTATTTCGCGTCTCACTTTATCAGTGCAACGCATTGGAGCTCTTTCTCTTATTCGGAGGTGCATGGCCACGCGGTAGCGCACTGGACTTCCATGCGTTAGGTCACCGGTTCGAACCCCGCACTGTGCTACTCCCCTCGAATGACACAGCCATTTTCCCGCCTAGTATTTGGGGGTATAAAGATAGATGACTATCATATCTATTATTTTTAAAAAAAGAGAGAATAAAATATGTGAGTGTGCACTGATCGTCTCACTTTGGTGTGCCATCGGATCCAGTGCACCGCACCGGTGTAGCCGATGAGTTTGGTGATGTGCAACGGCTCACTAACTTAAAAACAAACTCCACGGCACAGCTTTGCTTTCCAACTGAATTGACGTTGGAATGGCGAGGGGATCTTCGTCTACAAGGCCCAGCAATGACGACGACGACTTCCTCATGTGCGTCATTATTCGATGCTGGCAGTGACCACCTCTTCAAAGTGTCTCCTTGGACGCAAGCAATGTGTCCAAAGAATCGTAGAAGGAAGACGTTGTATGCATATTGTTTTATGATCAGAGTAAGATTTTCCGATACGTAAAAATAATGAGTAGACTGCTCACATCTTTTTTTTTTAACCTGGTGAGTTTATTGCCATGTGGCAATCTCTTCCAACCAACCAGAAAGCTGTTTTTATAGGCCTTAAGTGTTAACCAGACTGGAATCCTATTTAAAAAGATCTGGGTTCCAGCGGGGATCCAACCCACAACCTCTGGATCGGCAGACAAGTCTCTTACCACTAGGCCACGGAGGTCATCATCTTTGTCAATTTGTTGGTTTTAATTTAATATATGTAGATTTAAATGCATTCATCGGACTAATTTACATATGTAAATACAATGAACTCCCGAAATCAATAGTCACTCGACTAATTTGTCTGAAACCATTTAAATATTTGAATGATAAGAATTAACTTGAAACATTCTACATTGAAATATTCTACATGAAGTTGTGACGAAAAATATGATACATGGACTTTGCGGTACACTGAATCCAAATTCACTATGCATGATAGACGGAAAATGATCTAAGCGATATCCTCGAGCATTAGTATCCAACACAGTTACAGAAAACGATGGATATCCTTTATACAGAAGAAGATTAACAGAAGATGGCGGTAAATTAGCAACTATACAAATGCGAAACGGTGACATCGAAGAAGACAACCGTTGGGTTGTTGCATATTCGCCTTTGCTATCAAAAACATACAAAGCGCACATAAATGTGGAATACTGTAACTCCGTTAAATCGATCAAATACATTTGTAAGTACGTGAATAAAGGCAGCTACATGGCAGTTTTTGGCGTGCAACCAGAATGCGGGATGGGAATGCGGTCATACATATCGATGAAATCGCACAGTATCAGACTGGAAGATACATAAGCAGCAATGAAGCTGTATGGCGAATTCTTTCATTTCCCATACATGAACGAAGTCCAGCTGTTGTTCACTTAGCAATACATCTAGAAAATGGCCATCGCGTTTCTTTCACAGCTGCAAATGTGCAACAAATAGCCCTGAATCCACCGGCTACAACGTTAACTGCTTTCTTCACGTTATGTCAAAATGACGCGTTTGCGAAAACACTGCTGTATCACTGATTGTGACGTCAAAAGAAGAATTGGTTGAAAAAGTATTTCCCTATATTCAAATCAATTGTAAGAATCACGATTGGCTGAGTGAACGAGCTATTGTTGCCGCCAAGAACAAAGACGTCTACGAACTTAACAATATTTATCAGTTCTTTTTTTAATGTTTCACAATTTTATATGTTTTTGTTTTAACTTTCTTTCTTCTTTTTCAGTGCAAAGATCTGCTTTAGTTCATCAAAATGTCGAAGAAGCAGCAGAACGACGTGTAGCCAGACTTGAGGATGCACGGAGATCGCGTTCTGCAGCTTCATAACTGGTTCGTTCTCAACCGAATGTGCGCGACAGGCTGATAGTGGCTGAAATAGGTCAATAGGATATCAAAAGTATATTTTTTATATAGAATTTAATTTTATCTCTGTTTATATTTCAAAATCTATCAAATCGAATGTAGAAATGGAGATTTTTTTTAATTAGTTCCAATTATCTCTGTGTCTTCTCTTAACATTTAACTAGTTACAATTATCTCTCTGTCTTCCCTTAACATTTAATTAGTTACTTTTATGTTTCGCAATTTTATATGTGGCCTGAAATACTCTACTTTGTGGCGACACGAAAATACGTTGAAATTAACTACAAATACGCGTGTTCAGCTGCAAAACGATCGATCAGCTAAGCTATTCTCACATAAATTGCTGTAAATTGGGAACGGAAAGGTGCCGGTTGATATGACCTCAGGACGAATTTCATTGTCTCATAACTTCTGCAATTTAGTGATGTCAAAAAAAGAATTGGTTGAAAAAGTATTTCCCAATATTCAAATCAATTATAAGAATCACGATTGGCTGAGTGAACGAGCTATTTTTGCCGCCAAGAACAAAGACGTCTACGAACTTTACAATATTATTCAGTTCCTTTTTTAATGTTTCGCAATATTATATATTTTTGTTATAACTTTCTATCTTCTTTTTCAGTGCAATCGATCTTTCATTTGAATTCAAATCATATCGTGAATTGACCTCTTGGAGTGATGCGATCATTTGCGAGCACGGCGATAAACGCGACAGACTGAGAGTGGCTAAAAGTCATAAAAAAATTTGTATACCCACAAGAATTGTGAAATTAAACATAATTGAAACGTGTGCTTTCTCTTTTCTTTCTTTTCCATTTAACCAGACTGAGCCACAGCAACGCGTGGCCGGGTACAGCTAGTATAGAATAAAACTGCATACTTAGTTTTTGTTTGTACTTAGTACTTATTTTACTTCAACCATTCACTTATCTTAGTATGCCTTCATCTCGTGCCATGTTAGGTTCCTTTGACGAATGTTATCACTTGAGTAAGGCTTCTCTGTTTGTGCCTTATGGAACAACTCTTGGACTCCTTGTATTCCGATCCACTCTCGAATGTTGCGGAGCCAAGACATCTGCTTTCTTTAAGAACCACAGTGATCCTCAGTGTTTCCTTTAAGAATGAGCTGCAGGACTTAGTATTTGGAACTACGTAGAACATGTCCTAAGAGTGCACATCAACCTAATATTGACTTAGATTAGCAGCTCTTTTTTGTAGTAGCTTTTTGAAAGAAAATCATATTGCTGGGCATATATATCCAAAGAATTCGAATTCATTCTCCTACGAATTAACATTTCAAACGCTTCCATTCAGTTCATGGTGTTCACCTTGAGATTTGTTTCCATTCCATGTGACACTACAGACCATATTTATCACCTGATTATTCTTTTTACATTAAACTTCGATTTCAAGATCTAGAGTTGCCGTTAAAATGCTGCTGGGATTTTGAAATTGGTTTGTTTTCTTTACATCATGTCTGAAGTACTTATATACTTAAAAAATAATGTAAAGTACATTGTATGCACCGTTGATATCAAATAAAAAAAAACATTATTATGGTATTCTTATGAACCAACTTTTGCGTTAAAATTTATTTCAATTTAGCTGTTCACCAATAAATTAGTGGTCAAAATAAAAATTCTTAGGGTTTTACTGTACGCAATATAATTTGTGCTAGGTAAAATTATATAAAATGACGGTGTGTGATTTCATATTACTCATTTACAATAATTTCCCCTTTGTTATATTTAATATAATTGATGAGAGACAATTTTGAAACAATAAATAATTATTAAAAAAAAAATATTTGTAACGCAGATAGGCGTTATTAAAATAGAATCAATCATACGAGTACATCATCCTTAATCAAAATTAAATGATGGATGTGTGTTTTTTTAATTTTGATTGAAAAGAGTTTGAGCTTTGGTCAAAAAAAATGGCCGTCGAGTTAAAACACCGAAGTTGGTCCATTTTGTTACATTACTTTTAAATTAAAAAAAAAACGTTTTCTCTTAACTTTATACTCTTATTTTTTACAAAAGACAACAATAACTATTTCGACATCACTCTTTTCGAAGAAAAAATTTATGATACAATGTATAAAAATCGGTTAAAAATCAAACGTGAGTCATATGATAGTTAAGATTTATTCAAACCACGTTCAAGTTTTATAGAGTTTACTAATAAGAATTGAAACATTTCAGATTTTGTCTTTTACATTTTGGTTTTTCATTCAATAATCTAGTGTCGAAACCGTCATACAAGGAAACAAAAAATACTTTAAAATGAGCAGTAAGAACAAAATAAGAATGGACTACATAATTTCATCCTTTTTTTGTACAACCATTTAATGAAATTGAAGATGTCGAAATTAGATTATGTCATTGGTACCAAAAAAAAGAGGAAAAAAAACAATGGCCCCAGTCTGGTTAAAGAGTACACCAAGTAACAACATTCGCACGCGCTAGATGTGAGCGAGTGTTATTGCCCGTCTACTTACGGAATTTCTAACATGTACAATGACGAACTGTGAGTTACTTACCTACTCCAGTGATTCTGAACGCAAACATTCGATTACTGGGACCGAATACACTTGTTTTCCGGGCACGCTCTTCAACATGTCCGTACGATGAATATGTGTTGAGGGGTGTCATACGAGTAATATGAAATGATACTGCAATTTAAATGGTTATAATCAGACCCCACGACCTGAGACATACTCGTAATTTGAGATAATGCTGACAAATGTACTCGTATATAAGATCAGGCAGTTAACAAATTATTTAACTTTTTCCTGAATGCAGATTAGAGTGGATCATGTTTTTAATAACAATGGTCGGTTGATTTTGACCACTGAAATAATACACATTAAAATTTTATAAGTTTTAGAAATTAATACAAAACACAATTTGTTACAACATACACATACATAAGATACCATCACGACATTTCCCTGTCGGGGTAGGCAGAGATGATAGAGTGCCACACTTTCCTAACTCGACACACATCCTAAGTCTCTTCTACAAACATTCTCTTACAACCTCTACGATTTCTCTGACTTTCTACTTTTCCTTCTTCTTGCATATAATTCACTTGATCCAACGATACTTTCCTTGGTCTTCCTCTTATATGCCTGTCTCTCACATCTACGTATATCATTTTTGTTAGTCTTTCTTCATTCATTCGTTCTACATACCCAAACAATGCATTTGTTATAATATATAAATATTATAATATTAACATAATTCACACAAAATTATAATCAAAATAAGCACACTTATACCGTCATATCAACAAGCACACAGCAATCCAAGGCCTAGGACTGTATCCTGCTCATGACAGGATTCTTGAAAAACAACATTAAAACAAAAAAAATCAGCTTAGAAAAACAAATACAAAATTCATCACCTCAATAGATACTCGTATAGAAAAAACAATTCCCTAATCAAGAATAAAATATAATTTTTGTTCGAATTTTCTTACTCAACTAATCCACATTACTGATACATACATTTTGAAGTGAAGAGAAAATATTGTCTTCTGCCCCGTTAATGTAGCATTAAGGTTAAAAACCACTTAAGTATTGTACGTTATTAACCAGCCGTCTTCGTACATATTAGATATACTAACGCATGTCGATAAAAACCCCTTATTGTTATAATTATTATTTTGCTTGTCATAGGGAATTGAACCGAAAACCCCCGGATGGAAGACAAGCGGCATATTCATTAAATCACGGAGGTTATCGAGGACAATACTGACAATATGGTATGCCATATATCTGAATAGTATTGACACCAAGCTACAACTCAAACATCTACGAGTATTAGCGACTGCTGTGAGGGTTTTTATTTCATTAGTTCTGACATGCTTTATGGTTTTGTTGAATCTCCTATAGACTCGATTCCATAAGGCATGATTGGCCTCACACAGACTGTGTAAATTTTGCCCTTTTTGTCTATTCTCATGTACTCGTATTTGTCATTCTAGACCACATATTTTAGGTATCTGGGGACGGCCGCTGTTGTCTTTAATACTTTAAGATCCGATCGAAATCAAGACAGTATTTACCAATGTCCAGATTGTTTTTGAGGAAATCGGATTTTTATTAAGAGCTTACAAAAATTGCTACATCAAAATAAATATCCAAAATATTATAATTAAATTGTGTATATTTATTTAAAATACTCGAATAATTAAGTTAAATATGATAATTCAGCCAATGTTCTCGTTTGTGGAAATCTATATAACACTCCTTGCACATGTACCGGGTCTCTCTTTTCTTCTTGTGCTTAGTATTTTTTACAAAGTTTTTCTTATTTGTCAGATGATGTGTCACAATCTTCAAGATTTAACACTTAACTACACATGTATGACGCGACGTCAGAATTCATCCACATCCAACTCAAAATGGAATGATGGCCATATTACTTTAACACTTGCCGTACGGTGATGGATAGCGAGTGATCATGACTTATATTTTATTTAATTTCTCGAAATATACTGCTTGCAGGGTCTTCATACTTTATGTATTCCTCATCGAAACCTCTATGATTTGAATGATGTCATTAGGAAACAAAACATTCATAGTTAATTCAACAGAAATTAATGATTTTAAATCGCGAATTGACGAAATGTCAAACACTCATTCTTTTTTGACAGTTCGTTTAGCGCCCGTTCCAGGGGATCGTCACCAGTTTTATAATCCTGATTGTTATTTTTTATTTTTATCTGGTATGTTTTTTCTATTATCATTTTTTATCTGGTATGTTATATTGTACCATTACTCTTTTTATAATAAATGTACATTTTATTTATTATTTCATTTTCAAAAATATAATAATTGAGATGGCGGGAAATATCGACGGCGATGATAGCGATTTGGAATTTAAGGCGACAGGCAATATATCAGAATCAGAAGATTTTGTCGAGGTACAGGATGAAGTATATTCTGATTTGGAGACGAGTGAAGAAGACGAAGAAATATTATTTACATCAAAACATGGATTCGAATGGAGTTCATTACGAGTACCACCTCAATCTTCGAGGCCTCGGTCGGGTATCAAATATTCTCATCGAAGATTCTGGACTGAGAAATTCAAGTATAAAATGTACATTCCATAAAAAATATGTGTTGTCTGTTTGTAAATGAAGAGGTGGTAAAAGTGATGTTTAAGAAACAAATCGTCATTTAAATCGAATTCATTCAGAAAAGAACAAACCAATATCAAAAGACGAGTTATATGAATTCATTGGAATATTGCTCGCACCTGGCAGAAATCGAACACGAAAGCTATCTTTGAGTGAATTGTGGATAAGTGAAAGTCCCTTTTGCCAGTCATTTTTCACAACAGCTCTGTCTCGAGATAGATTCATCTATATTTAGAGTCATATTCGTTTTGATGATAAAGAAACCCGAGAAGAGAGATATCAGGGTTTTTTCAGATAAATTAGAACCAATGGAGTGGATTTCAAAAATGTTTATGGATATGTGCAAAAGCAATTATTCTATATATTCGTTTTGATGATAAAGAAACCCGAGAAGAGAGATATCAGGGTTTTTTCAGATAAATTAGAACCAATGGAGTGGATTTCAAAAATGTTTATGGATATGTGCAAAAGCAATTATTCTCCATCTTCGAATATAACTGTAGATGAACGTTTGCCAAACTTTAGAGAGAATTGTTCATTTCGCGTGTACATGAAGTCTAAACTTGGTAAATATGGCATCAAAATCTGGGTTGCTGCCGACTGCGGCGGCATATGACGCATAACAAATTTACAGCCTTATTCTGGTATGATAAATAATCGTAGAGAGAGATAAATCAAGGTAACTGAGTAGTTATAGAAATGGTTCAACCGCAGTATGGCACGAACAGGAGGATAACCACAGGTATTTTTATTACCTCCATCAAATTAGCCGATAATCTTTTATTAAAAGGTTTAACTCTAACTGGCACGCTTCGAAAAAATAAAAGAGTAATCTCACTTGAATTTATACCGTCTAGAGAGAAAACAATCCATAGTAGCTGAAAATAAAATACTTGTTTCGTGTGTACCACAAAAAATAAAGCAGTATTATTATTATCCACTCAATTCAATGATGCAGAAATTGATTATTCAGAAAAACAAAAGCCACTATAGTAATTATACATCATTATAATAATACGAAAATTGGAGTAGATACGGGAGACCAAATTACTTGAGAGTACTCTTGCTCAAGGTCAACGAGAAGATGGCCTTTCCGTCTTTTTATGGAAATTATAGATATGGCTGCATTGAATGCATACCTCTTATGGATAGACAAATATCCAGAGTGGAAACAAAATAATTAATACCACCGAAAACATTTCACAAGAGAGTTAAGTTTGGAAGATGCTTTTAATACAGTTTTAACATATTGTAGCGAGTCAATATCCGAAACATTAGTAAATAATACCCTGTTGGCACCCCGTGAGGTCCTCAAAAGAGGAAGTTGTGGGTTTTATTAAAAACATTCGAGAAAAAAAACCAGGCTTTTCTGCAATATTTGTCAAGCACCTGCGTGTTTAGTACGTAGAATATAGTAAAAAAAAAGTGGTTTCATGCCCCAATTGCGATAACTTTCTCCACAGGATTAAACTTTGATTATATGATATGTTTGTCCTATTTTCAAATTTTCTGTAGTGTTTATATTTTCCAAATTGCATATATTTTATTGATTTGAATTTCGTGTTTGTTTATATATAATTTTGAATTTCGTGTTTGTTTATACTATATAAATTTCTCGCCCTAAAACCTTGATTTTTGAATTTATATATTCATTTTATATTTTGTTTATATGTTATTTATTGTCTTTATTCGAATTATGGTTTTATTGCCAAAAAAATACATGCTACATTTTATTGTATAATTTTATGAAAAAAAATTAAAAGGCTGGAAATCTCTTATCACGCATGCGCATTCTGAATGTTGCGCAGACCGAACGACGCAGCGTAAAAATAATATTCTTATAGAAATGCCTTTCTGTTTTAGCTCTTATTTTATCATTTCTTACCTTTATTTTATATTATTCGACATTTTATTACATAATAAAATGATGTTTATAGCTAATAACAAAAAATAACCTAGCAGATTTTGCATAATTTTAATTTGAAACATACATGTTTAGTGTACCCTCAGTGTCCAACGCCGTTACTGGCGTAATTTTTTAGCACAGTAAGCGAAGTGTTAAAAGGTTGGAGACCTCTTTTCAGTCATGCGCATTCTGAACGTTGCGCAGACCGAACGACGCAGTGGGAAAATTATATTCGTATAGAAATGTCACTTCTCTGTTTCAACTATTATTTTATCATTTCTTACACTTATTTTATATTATTCGACATTTTATTACACAATAAAATGATGTTTATAGCTAATTAAAAAAAAAACTAATAGATTTTGCATAATTTTAATTTAAAACATACATTTTTAGTGTACCCTCAGTGTCCAACACCGTAACTGGCGTAATTTTTTAGCACAGTAAGGGAAGTGTTAAGGAAAGCTGCGGCGGGCCGCAAGAAAACAGGATAGGAAAAAAGAATATTGAGTTTATTACAATTATTTTATTACAATTGTTATTGTAATTATAACTACAAAATTAACTATTTTTTATAACAAATAAAAAAAAATTGTTAAAATACTAAAAATATTTATTAGAAATAAACAGGAAACTTAAAGGGCTTGTTTTTAGTGTATAAATTAATTTAATGAGCTACATTACATTGTTTTTCAGCAACAAGTTTGTCATATTCGGGAGACATGTTTGAAGTTGTCGATTTTAAAATATCTTCCAAATGATCGTCATTCAAACACGAGCATTACTTACTTTTATTCATGTTAACAATAGGCTTCGCGGGCAGCAGTGAGTGCTGGTGGGCTGCATGCGGCCCGCGGGCCGTATGCTGTGCATGCCTGGTCTAAGGTATTGACCATGTCAGAAATCAGAAATCAAGAGACTATCCTTAAAAAGTTGAAATGTTTACAAAAATATTTACTTGATACCAGTATATATTTTTGGAATATGTACTCGTATGTATCGATCACGTAAAACACGAGACCGAGACTCAACTCAAATCAAGTTTATCACGTTATAAAACACAGTTATAAAACAGGATCAGGATGCAAAGTATTAATATATTGTAATTAAACCAACATTTGATTATGTGCAGAAGTTTTGATGTGATTGATGTTTGATGACCTGCGTGGATTAGTTGGTATGACGCTTATCTCCCAAACCGGAGGTTGTGGGTTCAAATCCCGCTGGAACCCAAATGGAAAAATAAAGGATTCCCGACTGGTTTTTTTATTAGGACCTCTTTAACATCTTTATGGTTGATTGAAAGAGATTGCCAAATGGCAAGAAGCCCGCCAGGTTGTACTGTATACAACGAAAGTGTAATACAATGCGATGTTTTCAATTTTATTGTCGTTTTTAATTTTTATTTTATGTGTTTTGGGGTTGTTTGATCGCTGTTTTTTTTGTATTTTATCATTATGTTTTTTTATTACTTTTTGTAAAAACTGAAGTCGTTTAAAATAAATAAATATCTTCTGCTTTCGTTCGAAAAATATTTTAATTTAAAGTTTCGAATTATGGTGAAATTAAAACGATTCTCGTTGTAAACATCATTATAATATGCAAATACAGCCCCAGTTTCCTATTTACTTAGGATGCCATTATTACATTCGACTGACGGACCATTTCAAGTTTATTTGAACATGTTTAACCTACATTTGCATAACTTACGATATACACGTGCACGTATAATTTCAAAATACAATATCAATAAGGAGGAAAGATTTAATACTATCTCAAATGTTTTAAAAGAATAATGTTTTACTGTTTAAAAAATATTATTTTCAACATTTAAGATATAAATGCTTTATTTCATAAAAGGACTATATACTATGCGTATCCAGAAAGTAAGTGTACTGAGGCTCTCACGACCGGATGGATTTTATTTTCGACATGTTGGCTACACTTCCGTGTAGCCTGACCCTTCCCCTCCGCAACGAGACCGGTTCGAGGTCAGTACGTTGAGAAGTGTCGACGCGACAACCCGTTTCGTGAAAAATGTCAATCCAATCTCCCGCCAAGTGCGAAATACGCGGCGTCATCCGTTATATCGTTTGGAAGAGAAAACCTCCGGTTGAGGTTTATAATGAGGGGAAAACTGCATATGGTGATAAAGTTATGAATCGTACGAGTGTGTACAAGTGGTGTCGCGAGTTTAAAAACGGTCACGTCACACCTCTTCACCCTCCGCCAAAAAGTTCAAAACCACAATTTCAGCCAAGAAAATCATGGCATCCGTGTTTTGGGACTGTCAAGGCATAATTTTAATTGAATATATGCCTCAAGGGGAGACCATCAACTCTGCAAGATACTGTGAGACCCTAAAAAAATTGCGGAGGGCGATTCAGAACAAGAGGAGAGGCATGCTGACAAAGGGAGTCTGCCTGCTGCACGACAATGCCAGACCACACACGGCCAACGCCACGAAGGAACTGCTCGCCTCGTTTAAATGCGATGTCCTGAACCATCCCGCGCATTCCCCTGACCTAGCACCTTCAGATTACTATCTATTTAACTCCCAGAAGCTGCACATGGGTGTAAAAAGGTTTTCAACCGACGAGGAGGAAAAGGAGGAAGTGGAGAAGTGGACGGAGGGGTTGGCGGGAAACTACTTCGAGGAAGGCATCAAAAAGTTGATACCCCGCTTCACCACCTGCATTGAGAGGAATGGCGACTATGTCGAAAAATAGCTTACATATGTACTACGGTAACCACGTAATTTTTTTGTTTAAAAAAAATAAATTGTAACCTACAAAAAATCAGTACACTTACTTTCTGGATATGCCTCGTAATAACGTCGTTTAGAGAGCCAACTCTTCTCAAAGGCTCTCTAACTCGGGATTCAAACCACTTTTATGGACCGATTTATAATACCTTTTTCTTCTTATTCTACATGTGCAAGGGTGTGGGCTGAAAAACATCTGGTGTCCTCGTGGCTGGGCTCACATGTTATTAGATGAGCCCAGACCTTTTGATAGCTTCTCTTTTAAATGTATTTTCTGCAATTTGTGTGTTTTTGGAGTGTATTTAAATAAAAGGTCTTTCAAATTGAGCGGTTCTTTTATTCTTGGATAAAACACAGATGGCGTCGCGAACTTGCCTGAGTCTTGTGACATTTGACAAGTATAATGTATGACATTTATAAAAATGGGGTCGTATATGATACAACAATGCGTTCAAATTGAGAATTATTTTATTTATTCTAATCTCCCGAAACAGGGATGTTAATTGGCTACCAAGATCATGTGATCTGACACCGTTGGGCTATTTTCTCTGGGGTTACGTAAAAAGTCAGGTCTATAAAAATGACCCCCAATCAATTTCTGAGCTGAGCGACAAAATTATTTACGTTATTGGTGAGTTAGAACCGCCATTATGCTAAAAAGTCATCGAAATTTTTGACAAAAGAGTGGACATCTGTGGAGCTGCAAGAGGTGGACATTTGGCGGATATTGTTTTTTTGTGTTTAAATGTCATACATTATTCTTCAATGGCCAATAAAAAGTTTTTTGAAATCAATGCAAATTGTGTGTTTTATTTGAAAATTAAATTTTTTTTATTAAAAAACCCGCTCAATTTGAAAGACCCTATATATTACGTATTTTGCTATCAATAAACCTATATTTATTTATAGCATCAAAAAAATTGGTAAGACCTACAAAAAAGGTTTGTCTTCAAGTGCTTCCTAAAGCTGCACACGTCACCTATTCTCTAACACTAAAATGTCGACTATTTTAAGCTACAGGACCAGCAACGACCAAAGCTGTTACATAATACCCCATCCCATTGGATTGAGTTAGATATGTGTTTAAATTGAAGCTGAAGTCCATTGTCTCTCATAGACAGAAGGTGAGGATTATCGGAATACATTTCATCATTGCACTATTACCACCAACTATACAATTTCTTCGAACCAATTCGAAACTTTTCTATATAAGCACACAAATTACGCCTCATCCACATTCATACATCTCGCCATTCATTTCTGATGTCTTCATCCCGTCGTTTTTCAAACATTGAGACAGCAAATTTTCTTTAGAGCACGCATCTCCGCAGCATTAATTTTACTCCTATCCTTCTTCAGTCAAATCCAAATTTAACTCCCATACACCAAGATGGGCACTACTAACACTCTATTGTGTGTTGTCATTTTTGCTACTGTTATTCTTATCACAATATAGGAAAAAAAGATGACGGAAAGCCAGAAAAAATACTACGTTACTGAATGGAAATAGATGATTCGTAATTTTCTTTCTAAAACACGTCAACAATGGTGTGAGTCTTATACTAGGCGGTAACAGTAAAAGAGGACGTGATACACCAAGAGTGGTGAACTGTAAAAGGTAATTTGTAGCGCGTAACGCTAGTCCGTGGTCGTAAAATATTTTCGGCAAGATATGCGGGGAGCTTATTTTTAGGAGAGAACAGAATGATTAATATTTTGAGCATTGTACGAATTATATTGACTTTATTTTAGGGACAGCCTCTCTTTTGAAAAATGTTCATGCACTCTTTTAATTGATGAAGTGTACGCCAATGTCAAGTTGCGTCCACTTCATAAGACCTCTTAAGTGCAGATTTACTTAGGATTTTAATCGGCACGCTTAAAAATGTCGGTGGCCGTGGTCTGACGGTTGGCATTCACGCTAAACAAGCGGGTATTTCAGGTTCGATTCCTAGCAGATTCACTTCCGGATTGGTTTACTCTTAGTACATTGTAAACATTAATTTATATTTTCTCTAAAATATATGCTGATAATCATAAATTCTTAGAGTTATAAAGTAATATACACATAGCGCTATACAAAAGAGGGCAACTGATTAAACCTTTCGATTGCTTAGGGAATACAAGTCAGAAGTGCATGGTATGCGTGAAAAAGGTAGGTCAAGGAAAACGCAAATATTGGAGATATGTTCTCTCCGCCTACCCCACAAGGGACACGGCGTGATGATATTTATGTATATCTTCATTTAAGTATTGCTTTTTGCAATAGGTTAACAACATGTAAGCAATTTTCTTCCAAGTAATAAGAATCTATAATTATTTGAAATGATTTGAGACTGACAATCTTCAATTAAACTTCTGTGCAGAAGGTTCCCAGTTCGAAAGCCCATCTGACCCACTGTCATCACATAACCCTTTTCACTCGAATGCCACCGTAGTAGCGGCAATATAAACATAACTTTTAACTCGAACATCGTTATATCAACGGCATTTTTGTACTTGAATTTTATTTGCCACGTAAGGATATAATATTACGACTTCTTATTGAGGGTGTATTTCTTATCTTTAACACAACTAACTGTGTTAAATTAGAAGAAGGCTGTATAATGAGCTCCATATGTTGCGCTTAAGAACTAAAACTTATTTTACACAACTGTGTTAAATTAGAAGAAGGTTGTATAATGAGCTTCATATGTTGCGCTTAAGAACTAAAACTTATTCAACATAACTGTGTTAAATTAGAAGAAGGCTGTATAATGAGCTTCATATGTTGCGCTTAATAACTAAAACTTATTTAACATAACTGTGTTAAATTAGAAGAAGGCTGTATAATGAGCTCCATATGTTGCGCTTAAGAACTAAAACTTATTTAACACAACTGTGTTAAATTAGAAGAAGGCTGTATAATGAGCTTCATATGTTGCGCTTAAGAACTAAAACTTATTTAACATAACTGTGTTAAATTAGAAGAAGGCTGTATAATGAGCTTCATATGTTGCGCTTAAGAACTAAAACTAATTTAACACAACTGTGTTAAATTAGAAGAAGGCTGTATATTGAGCTTCATATGTTGCGCTTAAGAACTAAAACTTATTGTGGCACGTGTTTAAACGGAGTAATTCCGAACAGGAGACATTTTGGTTGAACAGATATCTTCAACCAGAGGTTGGAGTATACTTCGGAGATTGTTTCATCAAATAACACAAAATATTAGATTAACACTTGCTTATACACAGTGCCACAGTATACAATTAAGGCTTCAATTTCAATTACCAACCAAATTTCAGAGCAATGAAATAATTTTATTTTACTAAAACATACATTTTCCAAAGAGCATTTTTTACTTCAAATTTAGTTATTAGAAAATATTTAAAAAAAATTACTTTTCCGCCTAGTATTCGGGGGTATAAGGATACCTAAGACTTTTAAGATACCTTATCTTCGATCACAAAAACATGCCGGTGTGAATATGCCAGATTCCAAAGTCCGACCTAAATACTAACCTTAATATTTCGTGAGTCGGACATTAGATGTTCCAAACTTATAAAGTGATATAACGAAACGAAGCGACTCCCTTATTTAAGAAATCTAAAACAATTTGACTATTAAATTATTATTTCTTTAATAAAAAAACAGTTAAGATTTAGTATTCCGCGTAAAGAGGGAATAATGAATTCGGACCTTTAACCTTTGTGTTGGATTTAAGACAAACATGCGAGAAAAGAAATTTTTAAAGAGATTTTTTTGAAAATGAAAAAAAAGTATTTTAATATTTAAAAAGTAATTTTGTAATGACGACGGGTATTTATAGTATAGTACATTTTTCGGGTAAACAGATGAAAGTTGAAAAAAATTGGCGTTTTAATGAATATTCATACTGTTCCATTGATATTCAAAAATGTATACGACATCGTCCGATAAACATGCAATTGGAATATTAATGTTGAAAGATGTTTTCAAAAAATACTCATCACAATTCTTAATGATGATAATTTAAAAATGTATACGACATCGTCCGATAAACATGCAATTGGAATATTAATGTTGAAAAATGTTTTCAAAAAATACTCATCACAATTCTTAATGATGATAATTTAAAAATGTATACGACATCGTCCGATAAACATGCAATTGGAATATTAATGTTGAAAGATGTTTGCAAAAAATACTTTTCACAATTCTTAATGATGATAATTTAAAAATGTATACGACATCGTCCGATAAACATGCAATTGGAATATTAATGTTGAAAGATGTTTTCAAAAAATACTCATCACAATTCTTAATGATGATAATTTAAAAATGTATACGACATCGTCCGATAAACATGCAATTGGAATATTAATGTTGAAAAATGTTTTCAAAAAATACTCATCACAATTCTTAATGATGATAATTTAAAAATGTATACGACATCGTCCGATAAACATGCAATTGGAATATTAATGTTGAAAAATGTTTTCAAAAAATACTCATCACAATTCTTAATGATGATAATTTAAAAACAATAAAATTATTTGAACGCCTCACTTAACCAAATATTTAAATAATACAATGACTTAATTGTTTTTATAACTGGAAATTTATTAATATTAACTGATTTTATTGCACGTCATAACGACGACGTAATAATTTATTCTTTTTAACTTTTATATTATATACATCACTTTCAAATGTCTATGAATAATTGAAAGGCTAGATTGCGAAATAGAGTTTCAGAGTTCCGAGTGCCAGCAAAGGTCTTTGTAATAGCTACAGGTCAAATAGAAGTCTTTGTGTAGAAAGGAACTAATCTACAATTCACATTACTTTTTATTCATTTAAAATATCAGTGTATCTTAATAGTGTTATATGCAAAAAAAATCAAACCAGTTAAAAATTATTGCCATGTATGGGCGAGTTACGAAAAACTTAGTTTTAGTCGAGCAATTCTGTTATTTAGATAGTATTGTTTCAAGTGATGGAAGAGTTACGATGCATATCGAACGTATTGTAGCGATAGGAAACAAAGTCACTGGGGCATTAAAATATGTATACTCGAACCAGAGAGTATCGAAATCTGCTATGGTGACGATACAGCACCAGCGTTCTTGAACAAACTTAGATGTATGAGAAGGGAAGGGAAAAAGGTTTAGTAAAAACTCTTGAATATTATTGAAAAAAACACTTAAATTGGAACGAGAATCAAAATGAACCAGGAATAAAACATTTGAAAATCGTTATATTTTATCTGTAGAGTAAATGATCTGCTTTCGCCAAATGTTATGCATGCTTGCTTTGTTGTCGCAGTGAACTTTAAACTTTGTGACGACCTCCGTGGCCTAGTTGGGAAAAAAAGTATACAGGATTTCCCTTGAGTCCCCTTGAACATATTTCTGGTTGGTTGAAAGATGTTACCACATGGAAATAAGCCCGTCAGATTGTACTGTATACCAACGAAAGCGAAATACAATACAATATGTATTCAATACGACATGGCAAATTCAAATTAGGATATGTTTAATTAGTAATTAACGCGCACTCACGTTATGTAGATTTTTTTAAATATTTGTATGGATATAGAAGAGGCTAAGGATGTGTGTCGAGATAAGAAAGTCTGACATTCTGTCCTATCTGCCTACCCCGAGAGAAATAACGTGATGCTGTTCATATATTTAATACGTCATTATAAACACCAGAATCCGCATTACAGGTATCAGTCATTTAGTAAAGCTCCAACTTTTTATTCATTATTGATTTTTTTTTTTATTTAAAAAAAGTGTACTTTAACCTTCCTGGGACAAGTTTTTCTACGTATTTCGGGTCTACTGCTCGGAATAGCTCCATTTGAACACACACCACAATCATTTTTAGTTCTTAAATGCAACATATAAAGTTCATTATAGAGCCTTGTTATAAAATACAGTTGTTTTAAAGATAAAAAATACACCCTCAATTAGAAATACCCTTACGTGGTAAATAATACAATACAAAAGTACAAAAATAGCGTAGATATAGTGATATTCGAGTTAAAAGTTTTATTTTTAATGCCGCCACTTGCGGTGCAATTCGAGTGAAAAGGGTTAAATGCATTAAGATTGTATCTCTGTGAGTGGATTGCCTATAAAAAAAGGATGTCTCCAAATATGTCCGAGTCTGCAGCAGTCATTACCCAATCGATGCAATCTGGGTACGGGAGAATTCGAGTACTAGTAAGTTATACAGCAGGTAAAATATTGGGTTATGTTTTTTGTACATCCATATATGTATGTATGATCTGGGCTGGAAGCCTCTGTGTTAGCAGAAATCTCTTGTATCATCTTCCTGTACCGACCCGCACAAGAAGACGATACAAGTAACGCATATTGTGTGCCCACGCGAGCACAATATGCGCGCAACAACCTACCGGCGAGTTAAGCTTGCGCAATGGGGCAAGAGGCAAAACGCGATGTACTGAGCGAGAGAGAGAAATTTCTCCAGTGGGTCGGGCCTTAGAGGTATCTATCTATCTTCACCAGGGTTGACCCACCTTTTTGGGTAACACGGCTACGACACCAATTTTTTATGATTTATGTCGTGTCGAGTATACCCTGCGTTCGCTAATATGCTGCTATAAAGCGCCTTAGGTATACTCGATCTTACCTACCTGAAATCACAGGGAAAAAAAACGTGCCACCACCGGGAATCGAACCGAGGACACTTGGTACTTGAGCTTAACTTTTAACCACGAAACCATGAGGGTTAACGGCCTGTTCATTCGTTGCTGGGCCTTGAAGTCGAGGATCCCCTCGCCATTCCAACGTCAATTCAATTAGAAAGTGAAGCTGTGCGTGTAGTACGTTTTTTTAAAGTAAGTCGTTTCATACCACCAAACTCACCGGCCACATCACTGTACTGGATCCAATGGCACACCGATGTGAGACTATCAGAACACACCGACATATTTTTTTCCCCTCTTTTTGAAAGAATAGATATGACCGAAGTCATAGGTATCCTTATACCCCCGAAAACTAGACCGAACAAAATTCTGCGTCATTCCAAGGGAATAACACATCACGGGGTTCGTACCGACGACCTTCCGCACGGAATTGCAGTGCGTTACCGTGCGGTCATGAATCTCAAAATAGTCTGTAGGGCATACCATAAAAGAAGGCTGATTGTAGAATTTATAAAATGTTGAATTTGAACTGTACTTTTCTTCTTGCCTGAATGTGAAGTGTGTGGTGAGGTATGATCTACCTGTTTCGAGACGGTCCCGTATCGTATTTGTATTGTAATTTTTTTTGACTGGTGTACTTGCATACTTAAAAAGTTATTTGAATTGTTTCATTGTCTTGGTGTGTTATTTAGTTTTATTTAAATTGATATTAATTGTTTTTTTTTATTTTTGGATATTTTTTCATTGTAATGAATAAAACACTCAATATATTTTTAAATATTATTGTAAGGTACATTGTACGGTTGATGAATATAAATCAATCAATTACCATTATAACGAATAAATTTTGACGCGCCGAATGTATATTAATATGAAAGATAATGGTTCAGCGCATTTTTTCAATCATTGTTTACCCGAATCTCGTTAGCGTTTTTTTTTATTTGAGTGATTCCGAAGATGGAATAGAATAAGTCGTTTTTCAGTGCTGTATGCTTTTTTACTGCGAACTGCGCTGCGCTGCAAACACGCGTCAGCATGCCCAGGCGGCTTAGCAGGGTCCACGTGTATGTGGCATTTGCGGGAGGGAGGGCGGATCGGGCTGTTCTCTCACAGAAGATCACACGATCGACGTGTGAGAGCGGTTCAAGACAGACGTTGGAATGGCGAGGGGATATTCGACTACGAGGTCCGGCAACCGACGACGCTTTTTTACTACTGTAAAAGAAAAATGTGGCATAAACAATAATAAAGATATTTACAATATATATGGGTTGATGTAGTAAGCAATCTTGTGTGTCAAATGTAATGGTGATATGATACTTGAAGATGGTGTCGCTCTGGAAGATCGATTAGCATTGATCAAGGGTTTGATCGAGAATATCGATCGTTTTACGAAACAAGAGATTGTTGATATACTGATAGTATTAAGAACGGATTGACATAATAAAGATGCATTGGAATATAGAGGTGCATGGCCGCGGGATAACACATTGGACTTCCGTGCGGAAGGTCGTCGGTTCGAACCCAACGCTGTGCCACTCCCCTCGAACGACACAGGCACTTTATCCGCCTAGTTTCCGCCTTACTTTCTGGAGAACTATAACGGATTCAAATTTGTTCGCATATCGAAATACCGTGTGTCTCATTATATTTCCTCTATTCATTTTTATCATTTCCCTCCATTTATGAGAATCGTGCCTCCTTTGAAGTTCTCTATTGTCCCTATTGTAGTTGGAAGAGCGATTGAAAATAAAAGTACGTGGTAGTTTTGACTCGATCGGTACATAGATTTTGATACCTTCATTTCTTCCTTTAAAGTTTCTAGTTCAATCATTCGAATGATGATACCCTTCAACATTATCAAATTGGTGATTAAGACATACTTGGTCTAAAGACAACATTCCTTTTATCTAATTAAAATAAAATCACTGAAGTTGTTTTTCATGATTGTAAGTATTAGAAATACTACCGCATGTGAATAGGCAACGACGAGATATTTTCTAAAATTAAAAAAATATACACACATTTGGTTACTAATATTTTTCAAAAGAAAGTTTCATGAAACAGTGGTACTGAACATGAAATTGTCAATACTTCTCATCATAAGAAAAATACAAAGTTTAGTTCATGCATATTCAACGGAACTCCAGTTCTGTACCCCTAATCTAGCCTGCACCCGGGCAGTTACCCCTCTCGCCAACTCAGTGTTTTGCCCTTTGGCGTCAAATATTCATATGATTACTCCATGTTTAATTTCCATACATCAAAGTTGGTAATAGAATAGTATTGTGGACTACCATCTTAACAAATTTTGATTCTATGCAGTTCGAGTATATACACGTACGTGTATGTTTCAGTGCCTCGTTGACTATGTTAAAATAGACACTGATAAAAGAGATAGATGTAAATACACAACATTACATCGTGTCGTAAACGTTTTCATACAACGCCAACGATTTTTCTGATTTTTCTTCTTTCAAAATATTGTACACTTTATCATACTTTCCTTGCTATTTCCCTGTCATGTCTTCCACTCATAATTACACGATATGTTTATTTAGTAAGTTTTTGTTATTATTCATTCGTTCCACTTTCCCAAAGCATCTCAAAAGATAGATATTAGGTCCTTACATATGAAATTGGCGTTTTGCCGTACTGGCAACATTGATCTCAAATATCTTCTCTTTGGTTAGGAATTTCAAACTCAAATTTATACAGCTATTTACTCAAGTATTTGTGTTTCGAAAATTATAATTCATTTGTTTTTTCCTCAATTGTTTTTTTTCTTTGCGTCACTCAGTTTACAAAATGGAAAACTTGAAATATCGCGTTATTTACGAGTACGAGTTCCACCGTGGCACCAGTGCTGCAGAAACGGCTCGAAGGATTAATGATGTGTATGGCGACGGTGCCGCAAAAGAAAACACAGTGCGTTTTTGGTTCCAACGTTTTCGTTCTGGAAATTTCGACCTGCAGAAAAAGCCCCGTGGACGGCCGGAGACCAAAGTTAATAATGAAGAATTGAAGGCTATTGTGGAAGCGGATCCATCGCAAACCACGTCCGAGTTAGCTGCAGGCTGCGGTGTTAGTGATAAAACTGTTTAAATCCACTTGAAGCAAATTGGGAAGGTGAAAAAGCTTGAAAGGTGGGTACCTCACGAATTGAGTGAAGCAAATCAACAAACGCGCGTTGACTGCTGCGTTGCATTACTCAACCGGCACAATAATGAAGGGATTTTGAATCGAATCATTACCTGTGATGAAAAGTGGATCCTGTATGATAATCGGAAGCGCTCATCGCAATGGCTGAACCCTGCCGAACCAGCCAAACCATGCCCCAAGCGAAAATTGACTCCAAAAAAGTTACTTGTGAGCGTTTGGTGGACTAGTGCTGGTGTCGTTCACTACAGCTTTCTTAAATCTGGCCAGACGATTACGGCAGATGTCTATTGTCAGCAACTGCAAACCATGATGGAAAAGCTAGCTGCTAAACAACCGAGGCTGGTTAATCGCTCTAGGCCACTGCTGCTTCATGATAACGCTAGACCACACACTGCACAACAGACGGCTACCAAATTAGAAGAGCTTCAATTGGAATGTCTAAGACATCCACCGTACTCTCCGGACCTTGCCCCGACAGATTACTATTTTTTTCGAAATTTGGATAACTTCTTGCAAGGGAAAAAATTCAACTCCGATGGGGCAGTCCAAACCGACTTCAAAGATTTTATTGATTCCCGTCCGAATGGTTTTTTTAGTAAAGGGATCGATCGACCTATGAGATGGCAAAAGTGCATAGATAGCAATGGTACATACTTTGATTAAATAAATATATTATATTAAAAAAAAATCAACTTTATGTTCCTCCCAAACAAAACGCCAATTTCATATGTAAGGACCTAATACATAAAAGGTAGTATTACAATATATTTTACAACCGCATTTCAATCCAAGATAATAAAGATTTTATTATAAAGGCCTTAAGTGAAATGAACATATTTTAAAAATATAAATGAGAACCAACGGGAATCGAACCTGCAGATTCGGGTCCAAATCCGTAAGTAAGGAAACCCGGGCAAACATTGGCACGTACGAGTTGGTAGCTTAATATTTACGTTAGCACATTCAAGATTAAATTGGGTATTGAAATTTTATAACTATAAAAATATATCACAACCTTTTAGATATTTCACTCTAATCAAAACTTATTTAAGAGAGTGGTAATAACATTTACACAATGCTATTGACAAATAAACCATTCTTGATCAAATAAATATGTTATTTATCAGAAGTGTTCTTTGCTTATTTTTCATCAAGTGTTCTTTGCTTATTTTATCAGAAGTGTTCTTTGCTTATTTTTCATCAAAATATCAAATTCAATTATCAAATTAAATTAGCTTTATAAGTAGTAGGGTGGATAATTAGGAATCGAATAATAATAATAAAAGGACAATTTATATAGCGCCGTTTTGAGAGCAGTCTCTCCTCAAGGACACTCAAACTCGGTATCCGAACTCAGGCGGATTAAAAAAAATATAAGTTAAATGTAAAGATGTGAACGTAGTGGCTACGGTCATTAGATTAGGCATTTTCATAAAAACACATTTAGCAAGAAAACCGCAGAAAACTTTTAAAAATACCGGTGTGCTCCAATCATCTCATTTCGATGTACCATCGGATCCAGTATAGCGGTATGGCTGGTAAGTTTTCTGGTATACAATGGCTCACTTACTTAAAAATAAAACTAACTCCACCTTACAGCTTTGCTTTCAATCTGAATTGACGTTGGATGGCGAGAGGATCCTCGACTACGAGGCCCCGCAATAACGATGAGATTAGCTACTTCCAAGCATCTGTACATGTTCATAAAAACATACGCATTTTGTACAAAATAATAGAACTTCTTCAATATTTTTAGCGTAGCATATAAAACAAAAAAGGTTTGTGGTTCAGAGGAAAAACATTTAAATTGAAAGTTACATTTTTCTAGGGGAAGATAACTATGAGTTTTGTCCTTATTTTGTCCCAGAAATAAATACATCCACCCTAAATACGTGCTTTTTCAGAAAGTAAAATGATAATGTTTTACTCTGAATTAAATGATAATTATTTTATCAGACTCTATCTATTTTCATTATTATACAAAAAAATATTACAAGTTTTTATGATATTATTATAGTTTATTATTTAATTTGTTGACAATTATTTCTTATAACCGGCTTACCTTTTGACAATTGTACTTGCATGTCTGGCCCAAATATTATCTCGTCCTTTAGACATAATCGTGCCTACAGTATTTTTATCTTTTAATTTATTTTTATGATATTATTATAGTTTATTATTTAATTTCTTGAGAATTATTTCTTATAACCGGCTTACGTTTTGACAATTGTACTTGCATGTCTGGCCCAAATATTATCTCGTCCTTTAGACATAATCGTGCCTACAGTATTTTTATCTTTTAATTTATTTTTATGATATTATTATAGTTTATTATTTAATTTCTTGAGAATTATTTCTTATAACCGGCTTACGTTTTGACAATTGTACTTGCATGTCTGGCCCAAATATTATCTCGTCCTTTAGACATAATCGTGCCTACAGTATTTTTATCTTTTAATTTATTTTTATGATATTATTATAGTTTATTATTTAATTTCTTGAGAATTATTTCTTATAACCGGCTTACGTTTTGACAATTGTACTTGCATGTCTGGCCCAAATATTATCTCGTCCTTTAGACATAATCGTGCCTACAGTATTTTTATCTTTTAATTTATTTTTATGATATTATTATAGTTTATTATTTAATTTCTTGAGAATTATTTCTTATAACCGGCTTACGTTTTGACAATTGTACTTGCATGTCTGGCCCAAATATTATCTCGTCCTTTAGACATAATCGTGCCTACAGTATTTTTATCTTTTAATTTATTTTTATGATATTATTATAGTTTATTATTTAATTTCTTGAGAATTATTTCTTATAACCGGCTTACGTTTTGACAATTGTACTTGCATGTCTGGCCCAAATATTATCTCGTCCTTTAGACATAATCGTGCCTACAGTATTTTTATCTTTTAATTTATTTTTATGATATAATTATAGTTTATTATTTAATTTCTTGAGAATTATTTCTTATAACCGGCTTACGTTTTGACAATTGTACTTGCATGTCTGGCCCAAATATTATCTCGTCCTTTAGACATAATCGTGCCTACAGTATTTTTATCTTTTAATTTATTTTTATGATATTATTATAGTTTATTATTTAATTTCTTGAGAATTATTTCTTATAACCGGCTTACGTTTTGACAATTGTACTTGCATGTCTGGCCCAAATATTATCTCGTCCTTTAGACATAATCGTGCCTACAGTATTTTTATCTTTTAATTTATTTTTATGATATTATTATAGTTTATTATTTAATTTCTTGAGAATTATTTCTTATAACCGGCTTACGTTTTGACAATTGTACTTGCATGTCTGGCCCAAATATTATCTCGTCCTTTAGACATAATCGTGCCTACAGTATTTTTATCTTTTAATTTATTTTTATGATATTATTATAGTTTATTATTTAATTTCTTGAGAATTATTTCTTATAACCGGCTTACGTTTTGACAATTGTACTTGCATGTCTGGCCCAAATATTATCTCGTCCTTTAGACATAATCGTGCCTACAGTATTTTTATCTTTTAATTTATTTTTATGATATTATTATAGTTTATTATTTAATTTCTTGAGAATTATTTCTTATAACCGGCTTACGTTTTGACAATTGTACTTGCATGTCTGGCCCAAATATTATCTCGTCCTTTAGACATAATCGTGCCTACAGTATTTTTATCTTTTAATTTATTTTTATGATATTATTATAGTTTATTATTTAATTTCTTGAGAATTATTTCTTATAACCGGCTTACGTTTTGACAATTGTACTTGCATGTCTGGCCCAAATATTATCTCGTCCTTTAGACATAATCGTGCCTACAGTATTTTTATCTTTTAATTTATTTTTATGATATTATTATAGTTTATTATTTAATTTCTTGAGAATTATTTCTTATAACCGGCTTACGATTTGACAATTGTACTTGCATGTCTGGCCCAAATATTATCTCGTCCTTTAGACATAATCGTGCCTATAGTATTTTTATCTTTTAATTTATTTTTATGATATTATTATAGTTTATTATTTAATTTCTTGAGAATTATTTCTTATAACCGGCTTACGTTTTGACAATTGTACTTGCATGTCTGGCCCAAATATTATCTCGTCCTTTAGACATAATCGTGCCTACAGTATTTTTATCTTTTAATTTATTTTTATGATATTATTATAGTTTATTATTTAATTTCTTGAGAATTATTTCTTATAACCGGCTTACGTTTTGACAATTGTACTTGCATGTCTGGCCCAAATATTATCTCGTCCTTTAGACATAATCGTGCCTACAGTATTTTTATCTTTTAATTTATTTTTATGATATTATTATAGTTTATTATTTAATTTCTTGAGAATTATTTCTTATAACCGGCTTACGTTTTGACAATTGTACTTGCATGTCTGGCCCAAATATTATCTCGTCCTTTAGACATAATCGTGCCTACAGTATTTTTATCTTTTAATTTATTTTTATGATATTATTATAGTTTATTATTTAATTTCTTGAGAATTATTTCTTATAACCGGCTTACGTTTTGACAATTGTACTTGCATGTCTGGCCCAAATATTATCTCGTCCTTTAGACATAATCGTGCCTACAGTATTTTTATCTTTTAATTTATTTTTATGATATTATTATAGTTTATTATTTAATTTCTTGAGAATTATTTCTTATAACCGGCTTACGTTTTGACAATTGTACTTGCATGTCTGGCCCAAATATTATCTCGTCCTTTAGACATAATCGTGCCTACAGTATTTTTATCTTTTAATTTATTTTTATGATATTATTATAGTTTATTATTTAATTTCTTGAGAATTATTTCTTATAACCGGCTTACGTTTTGACAATTGTACTTGCATGTCTGGCCCAAATATTATCTCGTCCTTTAGACATAATCGTGCCTACAGTATTTTTATCTTTTAATTTATTTTTATGATATTATTATAGTTTATTATTTAATTTCTTGAGAATTATTTCTTATAACCGGCTTACGTTTTGACAATTGTACTTGCATGTCTGGCCCAAATATTATCTCGTCCTTTAGACATAATCGTGCCTACAGTATTTTTATCTTTTAATTTATTTTTATGATATTATTATAGTTTATTATTTAATTTCTTGAGAATTATTTCTTATAACCGGCTTACGTTTTGACAATTGTACTTGCATGTCTGGCCCAAATATTATCTCGTCCTTTAGACATAATCGTGCCTACAGTATTTTTATCTTTTAATTTATTTTTATGATATTATTATAGTTTATTATTTAATTTCTTGAGAATTATTTCTTATAACCGGCTTACGTTTTGACAATTGTACTTGCATGTCTGGCCCAAATATTATCTCGTCCTTTAGACATAATCGTGCCTACAGTATTTTTATCTTTTAATTTATTTTTATGATATTATTATAGTTTATTATTTAATTTCTTGAGAATTATTTCTTATAACCGGCTTACGTTTTGACAATTGTACTTGCATGTCTGGCCCAAATATTATCTCGTCCTTTAGACATAATCGTGCCTACAGTATTTTTATCTTTTAATTTATTTTTATGATATTATTATAGTTTATTATTTAATTTCTTGAGAATTATTTCTTATAACCGGCTTACGTTTTGACAATTGTACTTGCATGTCTGGCCCAAATATTATCTCGTCCTTTAGACATAATCGTGCCTACAGTATTTTTATCTTTTAATTTATTTTTATGATATTATTATAGTTTATTATTTAATTTCTTGAGAATTATTTCTTATAACCGGCTTACGATTTGACAATTGTACTTGCATGTCTGGCCCAAATATTATCTCGTCCTTTAGACATAATCGTGCCTACAGTATTTTTATCTTTTAATTTATTTTTATGATATTATTATAGTTTATTATTTAATTTCTTGAGAATTATTTCTTATAACCGGCTTACGTTTTGACAATTGTACTTGCATGTCTGGCCCAAATATTATCTCGTCCTTTAGACATAATCGTGCCTACAGTATTTTTATCTTTTAATTTATTTTTATGATATTATTATAGTTTATTATTTAATTTCTTGAGAATTATTTCTTATAACCGGCTTACGTTTTGACAATTGTACTTGCATGTCTGGCCCAAATATTATCTCGTCCTTTAGACATAATCGTGCCTACAGTATTTTTATCTTTTAATTTATTTTTATGATATTATTATAGTTTATTATTTAATTTCTTGAGAATTATTTCTTATAACCGGCTTACGTTTTGACAATTGTACTTGCATGTCTGGCCCAAATATTATCTCGTCCTTTAGACATAATCGTGCCTACAGTATTTTTATCTTTTAATTTATTTTTATGATATTATTATAGTTTATTATTTAATTTCTTGAGAATTATTTCTTATAACCGGCTTACGTTTTGACAATTGTACTTGCATGTCTGGCCCAAATATTATCTCGTCCTTTAGACATAATCGTGCCTACAGTATTTTTATCTTTTAATTTATTTTTATGATATAATTATAGTTTATTATTTAATTTCTTGAGAATTATTTCTTATAACCGGCTTACGTTTTGACAATTGTACTTGCATGTCTGGCCCAAATATTATCTCGTCCTTTAGACATAATCGTGCCTACAGTATTTTTATCTTTTAATTTATTTTTATGATATTATTATAGTTTATTATTTAATTTCTTGAGAATTATTTCTTATAACCGGCTTACGTTTTGACAATTGTACTTGCATGTCTGGCCCAAATATTATCTCGTCCTTTAGACATAATCGTGCCTACAGTATTTTTATCTTTTAATTTATTTTTATGATATTATTATAGTTTATTATTTAATTTCTTGAGAATTATTTCTTATAACCGGCTTACTTTTTGACAATTGTACTTGCATGTCTGGCCCAAATATTATCTCGTCCTTTAGACATAATCGTGCCTACAGTATTTTTATCTTTTAATTTATTTTTATGATATTATTATAGTTTATTATTTAATTTCTTGAGAATTATTTCTTATAACCGGCTTACGTTTTGACAATTGTACTTGCATGTCTGGCCCAAATATTATCTCGTCCTTTAGACATAATCGTGCCTACAGTATTTTTATCTTTTAATTTATTTTTATGATATTATTATAGTTTATTATTTAATTTCTTGAGAATTATTTCTTATAACCGGCTTACGTTTTGACAATTGTACTTGCATGTCTGGCCCAAATATTATCTCGTCCTTTAGACATAATCGTGCCTACAGTATTTTTATCTTTTAATTTATTTTTATGATATTATTATAGTTTATTATTTAATTTCTTGAGAATTATTTCTTATAACCGGCTTACGTTTTGACAATTGTACTTGCATGTCTGGCCCAAATATTATCTCGTCCTTTAGACATAATCGTGCCTACAGTATTTTTATCTTTTAATTTATTTTTATGATATTATTATAGTTTATTATTTAATTTCTTGAGAATTATTTCTTATAACCGGCTTACGTTTTGACAATTGTACTTGCATGTCTGGCCCAAATATTATCTCGTCCTTTAGACATAATCGTGCCAACAGTATTTTTATCTTTTAATTTATTTTTATGATATTATTATAGTTTATTATTTAATTTCTTGAGAATTATTTCTTATAACCGGCTTACGTTTTGACAATTGTACTTGCATGTCTGGCCCAAATATTATCTCGTCCTTTAGACATAATCGTGCCTACAGTATTTTTATCTTTTAATTTATTTTTATGATATTATTATAGTTTATTATTTAATTTCTTGAGAATTATTTCTTATAACCGGCTTACGTTTTGACAATTGTACTTGCATGTCTGGCCCAAATATTATCTCGTCCTTTAGACATAATCGTGCCTACAGTATTTTTATCTTTTAATTTATTTTTATGATATTATTATAGTTTATTATTTAATTTCTTGAGAATTATTTCTTATAACCGGCTTACGTTTTGACAATTGTACTTGCATGTCTGGCCCAAATATTATCTCGTCCTTTAGACATAATCGTGCCTACAGTATTTTTATCTTTTAATTTATTTTTATGATATTATTATAGTTTATTATTTAATTTCTTGAGAATTATTTCTTATAACCGGCTTACGTTTTGACAATTGTACTTGCATGTCTGGCCCAAATATTATCTCGTCCTTTAGACATAATCGTGCCTACAGTATTTTTATCTTTTAATTTATTTTTATGATATTATTATAGTTTATTATTTAATTTCTTGAGAATTATTTCTTATAACCGGCTTACGTTTTGACAATTGTACTTGCATGTCTGGCCCAAATATTATCTCGTCCTTTAGACATAATCGTGCCTACAGTATTTTTATCTTTTAATTTATTTTTATGATATTATTATAGTTTATTATTTAATTTCTTGAGAATTATTTCTTATAACCGGCTTACTTTTTGACAATTGTACTTGCATGTCTGGCCCAAATATTATCTCGTCCTTTAGACATAATCGTGCCTACAGTATTTTTATCTTTTAATTTATTTTTATGATATTATTATAGTTTATTATTTAATTTCTTGAGAATTATTTCTTATAACCGGCTTACGTTTTGACAATTGTACTTGCATGTCTGGCCCAAATATTATCTCGTCCTTTAGACATAATCGTGCCTACAGTATTTTTATCTTTTAATTTATTTTTATGATATTATTATAGTTTATTATTTAATTTCTTGAGAATTATTTCTTATAACCGGCTTACGTTTTGACAATTGTACTTGCATGTCTGGCCCAAATATTATCTCGTCCTTTAGACATAATCGTGCCTACAGTATTTTTATCTTTTAATTTATTTTTATGATATTATTATAGTTTATTATTTAATTTCTTGAGAATTATTTCTTATAACCGGCTTACGTTTTGACAATTGTACTTGCATGTCTGGCCCAAATATTATCTCGTCCTTTAGACATAATCGTGCCTACAGTATTTTTATCTTTTAATTTATTTTTATGATATTATTATAGTTTATTATTTAATTTCTTGAGAATTATTTCTTATAACCGGCTTACGTTTTGACAATTGTACTTGCATGTCTGGCCCAAATATTATCTCGTCCTTTAGACATAATCGTGCCTACAGTATTTTTATCTTTTAATTTATTTTTTTTGTTTATTCGTGGAATCCTTTATTTGAATACTCGGAACCTCAGAGTTCCGCGGAATGCCATTTGAAAAACGCTGGTTTAAAGTATAAAGTCCTTCGAAACCTAATCGGTAAGCCAACTGAGTTCGATTTCCAATGAAACCTGAAAAAAAAATAAAAAGATTTCAGTTTAGTAAAAGAGTTTGTCTTGCAGTGTTACTCACACTCGTTAGAGGAATGTTGCCTCTTCACGTGCGGTACTGTTGCCACGTGCAATAACGAACAAAAAATTTCGTGCCATCTGAAGGTTTGATTACTGGAGCAGAATACAAAATGGTCCAACAAACACGCTCTTCAATGTTCAGATATGCGAAATAGTAAATATTATATAGGGTGTCCCAATAAGAGCGCCGGATTTAAATTTCGCATCATTTTTTTTTATAAGATTGGCAGCCCTAAATATTTCATATGTGCCATCTGTCAATCTTACAATTAGTAGATATGGAACGTTACACAAAATAACAAAGCGTTATTATTGTTAAAACCAGTGCTTTTTTGCGGTGGAGCGGCGCTCCACCACCTTTTTTTACGCTATACAAAAAGCTTGACAAGAAGTGAGCTCCGGCACCTTTTTTTTAAGAAAAAAAAACACTGTCAGTGCAGTGGAGTGGTGCTCCACCACCCTTTTTACGGTTTACAAAAAGCTTGACAAGAAATGAGCTCCAGCACCTTTTTTTTTTTTAAATGCATTGTTTTTTTTTTTAAAAAAAAAAGCAAAAAGCAAGCACTCATAAAAATGGGGAAGTTTTGCTGAAACGGTTCGTATACTTCGTGGAATTTTCGGTCGAAAAAATGGTCCAAATGAGTCATCAATTCGAAGATGAATGAAAACATTTGAGGAAACTGGTTCGATTCTGGACAATAAGTTTACCCGTGCCATGCGTCCCCGTTGCGGGCGTTCACTCGAATATATAGCCGCAGTGAGAGAACGTTTTACTGAAACTCCAGGAACATCATTTTGTCATCGTTCACAAGTATCATCGTTCACATAAATTCCGCATGTCCACAAGATCCAATTGACCCAAGAACTCACACCAGCAATTTAAATCTGGTGTTCTTATTGGGACAGCCTATATTAAGTTGTACTACAAGAATGCATATTTTATTTTATAAATAAGAAAAAAATAGGTTATACAAGATGTATGGGTAAATAATATATATTTAAACATAATCATTCTAGAAAAAAATACGTACATACAACATATTGACATTATGATTTTTTTCCGGTTATTTACATACATAGTATAACGCCATTTCGCTGTCGAGATAAGCAGAAACGAAATAGCGCCAGAATTTTATATAAAAACACACATCTTTCGTATCTTGTACATCCATACACCCTCTCATATAACTCTTACGATTTATCAGTGTTACATTTCCTTCTTTCAAAATATCATTCTTTATCCAACCAGATTTTTTTTAACCTTCCTCTACTACGCCTACGACTCACTCACTCACTCACGTAATGTGTATTTGTTTTGTTAGGGGTTCTTCGTTCGCTCGTTAATCATGCCTAAGTCATTTAATTGTTCTTTTCTTCTTCTCATTTACGACATCTGCATTAAATACACATCTCTAGGCACTGCATTCTATCATACATTATCAATCCATGTATAATGCTCAGAGCATGCATTCATGTCGCTCCCTTCAGTATCTTTCTACGTCGACATTTCACTTCTACATATCAAAGTTACTTCTAAAATACTGTTTGGATTATCATCCTGGTAGATTTTCAAAGTGTTAGAAAGAAAGACCAGGAATGTGATATATCATCAATCAAAGGAAAAGAAAGGGATGGTGGAGATGGAAGAAAGACCAGGAATGTGATATATCATCAATCAAAGGAAAAGTAAAGGATGGTGGAGATGGAAGAAAGACCAGGAATGAAACACATTATATAACTGATTATAAATTAAAAGTTTTTTCCAGTCGCTTCTAAAAGTACAATACTTAGTGGACATTATAAAGAGGTTTTAACATTTTATAACAAAAATAAAAATTTCAGTTTTAAAGGATCTAAAAAATGTAATTTTGGTTCAGTTTTTAACAAAATACCTTTTTTACAAGTCCTATCAAGTTGCATACCATTTGAAAGCTTGAAAACATTTCTTAAATGCCTGATTATTCTAAAAGAAGGAAATGTAGAAAGTCAGAACAATCGTAGAAGCTATATGATAAGATAATATCAAATAAATGAGGTAAGCCGAAGGATATTCTTCAGCCTTCATTCCCTTAAAGTGCTGCCAAGATTCCTGCCTAATAAAACCAACATTTTGTGGACGTTACTTGGATGTAACAGAGGAACAGCTGGACAAATTACAGCGTCTTAAAAAATATTCTAAGATTTATTTTTAACCTTAGAAAGTACGATCATATCACTTCATACCAGAAGGCATTGAAGTGGTTGAGCGTGAGAAATAGATGTCAATTCACATACTTTATCTATTGTATAATGTTCTTAACTGTCCCGACGCCCCCTCTTGTTTCGCCGATAATTGTCACCATCTTCCCGATCATGAACTAACGCTACGCTCAAACAGAAATTGTTTATTGACCTTTCCGGCTCACCACTTTCTTTTTTTTACATCGTCCTTTACTGCCCATGCAGTGAGACTCTGGAATCAGTTACAAACCAATGTAGACACACTCCATCCTTGCCATACTTTAAGGAGCGATTGAAAAACTCAAAATTTCTTGTCAGTAATATTAACGTGTTTCATTCCAGATTTTTTTTCTTTCCTCTCCATCATACCTATCTTTTCCTTTTATTAATAATATCTCACTTTATATGAAAAGGAATGTTCGGGTGATTGTCCGTCTTTGTGGGGTTTGCGAGCGTATGCTCATGTATGTGTTCACGGATTTCGTGGGGATGGACAGTCACCAGGGATCAATGTAACTTGCTTCATTTACTTTTGTTTGTTTGGTTGGAAGAGATTGCCGCCCGGCAATAAGCCCGCCAGATTGTATTTACAATAAAAGTGTTAAATAAATAAATAAGGTGTATGGATATAAAAGAGGCTAAGCATGTGCGTCGAGATAGGAAAGCCTGGCGCTCTGTTCATTCTGCCTTCTCCGACAGGAAAATGGGGTGATGATATGTATACATTTTATAATATGATTAATTTATCGTATATTATTAAGGAAATATCAATCATTGTGTCTTGACAAAACAAACGGATTTTTGCATATTTTCGTTTTATTTAAAAAAAATCTTTACCATAAAAATAAAACCAATATTTTCTGATGTACTATGTTACATATAAACAGTAAACCAAGTATTAAGAAAATCTAGATGTAATTACGAATATATTGAGATTACTTAAAATAACTCCTATTATATTAAACCGAGCGCCCTCTGTCGAACAATTTTTGATGTTTTGTTTCTATAAACTGAGCCATCTATTAAGGCAACGCTTAAATATCTTTCAAGCAAGTAAGGAAAACTTCAAAGTGAAGTTATTGTTCTTTTCTTTTGAAACGCCAGTTTGGGTTACCGTTATGTTTTTTCCTTTGATATATTAATATTTCAAGGGGCAAAGGAATTGAACCTCTAAATAAACTCAATAAATTCATGTTTATTGATTAAGATGTCAAAATGTTATGAATTAACGTTTAGAAAATATTTCATTATTTTTTCCAACGCTAGTAAAATAATTCCCCTATTCACGCGGTCTCATTCGTTTATTTTAACACGGCTAATTGTACTTGAAATATAAAAAATCTTATTAGTGATATCTATTAAGAAATAAATTGACTTATTAATTGATATTTTTATACAAAACTGTGAGAGCGACACAGTAGCGATTCAAGTTAAATCCAGCATGAACGATTTTGAATAGGTACAATTTTAGTTCTTTAGTTTTTTTCTTAATAAAAATAAATCGTTCAGTTATCACAAAAATGTGCATTTATTAGTAATAAGTAATACATACCATCACGCCATTTCCCTGTTGGGATGGGTAAAAGGTACAGAGAACCATATTTTCATATCTCGACACACACTGCCTTAGCTTTCTACATCCATACACCTTCTCGTACAACTTCTGCGATTTATCTGACTTTCTACGTTTCTTTCATTCACTTGATCCAACCATGCTTTCTTTGGTCTTCTTCTCACACGTTTTCCACTAACTTTTGCTCTATTCAATCGATTTGGCCAAGGCTTTTGATTCAATTAATAGAGATTTATTGTGGGGGATCCTTGGAAGACTTGGTGTCCCACCGCTTCTAACGGAGCTTCTTACCCAGCTGCATAACTACTACAGGTGTTATGTCTCGCTTGGTGGACTGGAGACGAACGCATTTGATACCAACACCGGCGTCCGCCAGGGATGCGTCGTGGCTCCAACTCTATTTAATGCATACGTTACAGTCTTTATTTTTGTCGTTGACAGACGACTTTGTGTCAGAGGTATTGAGGTAATATACAGGACTGACGGGGGACTACATAATCTGCGTAGATTACATGCTCAAACAAGAGTTGCTCACATATACATCACTGAGCTGCAATATGCGGATGATTGGGCTCTTGTTGCGCATTCAGAGGAAGACCTTCGAGAGATCATCAATGTTTATACGGAGGTGTATCAGATGTTTGGCCTGGAAATAAATGTGAAGAAAACTCAGGTGCTAACCTGTTCAGCAGGGAACGAAGTGATTCAATCACCCGACATTCGAGTGAATGGTGTGCAACTAGAGAACGTACCTAACTTTACATATCTGGGCATCATCCTGGCTTCGAACTCTTCTCTTGATGATAAACTGAAGAGTCGCATCAGGAGGGCGTCAGCGGCTGTTGCTAAATTGAATTACAGTGTTCTACTACAGAGACTCTCCCAGTCTACAAAGATACATCTACCAGTCTACAAGGCTGTTGTCCTCCCCACGCTTCTCTATGGGTCTGAGATTTGGGTTCCTTATAGAAGGCACATTCAAAGCCTTGAAATGTTCCACCAGCGTTTCCTTCGCTGAACTCTTCAGATCCACTGGAGTGATCGTGTTACAAATATTTCGGTACAGTAACGCTCCAACTGTAAACCTATAGAACATATGGTTGTAAAGGCGAAATTGCGGTGGACCGGGCATGTGATACGCATGGGCGATCACAGACTCCCAAAATGTCAGCGCGCTGCGGACATGCGTCAGCATGACCATGCGACTCAGTAGGGTCCACATGTCTGTAGCATTTGAGGGAGGGAGTGCGCATCTAGGATCGGGCTGTTTTCTCACAGAAGATCACACGATCGACGTGAGAGAACGGTTCAAGATTGACATTGGAGTTGCGAGGGGATCCTCCACTACGAGGCCCGGCAACGACGGCTCTATTCAAGAGGTTTGAGAAAAAAGTAACGAAAATTTTCATTTTTATTAAAAAGTATTCATTTGAGGCGGATGGCCGCGCGGTAATGGACTGGACTTCCGTGCGGAACGTCGCCGGTTCGAACCCCACGCTGTGCTACTCCCCTCGAATGACAGGCATTATTTCACCTAGCATTCGGGGGTATAAGGATACCTTTGACTTCGGTCATATACTTTTTTTTTAATAATTAACATTGTCCCTTTCAAAGTTGTCCCCACGTGATCAAAAACATTTTACCAACGTTTTATAAAATCCGCAAAATTTTACACCATATAAATAAGGTCGAAAATGATTAACAGCAAATATTATTGCTAGTAATTCGCGTTCAGTAGTGGAATAGTTGGATTCAGTTTTATTTAGAGTTCGCGAAGCACAAGATATAGGTAAGTCTTTTGAGATAGGGCCTTGAGATAACACTGCACCGACAGTGAAGTTGCTGGCGTCTGTCGTGACATTGAAAGGAAGTGAGAAATCTGGATACTGAAGAATTGGTTCCGTGATAAGGAGATTTCTCATTAGATCAAAAGATTCTTGTTGAGACTTTGTCCAATTGAATGGTTCGTCTTTCTTTAACAACTTTGTAAGAGGTTGTGCGATATAGCTGAAATTTTTGATGAATCTACGATAGTATCCAATTAGACCTAAAAATGTTTTGATATTTTTGGTATTTTTTGGGATTGGATAATCTTTTATTACAGATATTTTGTCGGGATTAGGTTTAATACCTTCTTTTGAAATTACATGACCTAGATAAGCTACTTCGTTTCTCATAAATTCACATTTATCAGGTTGTAATTTGAGATTGTGATTTCGTAATAGGTTAAAAATTTCTTTTAGTTTGATAGTATGATTTTGAATGTTATCTGCATAGATTACGATATCGTCAAGATATACGAAGCACTTAATTCCTTGGAGTCCAGAGAGAACAGAGTTTAGGAGTCTCTGGAATGTAGCTGGACTATTTTTTAATCCAAAGGGCATTCTTTGGAACTGGAAGTGACCTAGAGGGGTTGAGAAGGCAGTCTTATCACTGTCCTTTGTATTCATTTTGAGTTGATGAAAACTATAAGCGAGGTCAAGTGTAGTAAAATAATTGGAGTGACCTAATTGGTCTAAGATTTCGAAGATATTTGGAAGCGGGTAAGCGTTACCGATTGTGATGTCGTTTAATTTTCGGTAATCGATAACCACACGCCATTTAATTTTTCCACTAGCATCTCTCTTTTTTGGAACAACCCAGAGAGGAGATGACCATGGTGAATTAGATTCTCTAATTATTTTTTGGTCTAACCTTTTTTAACCTGCATATTGACTTCATTTTTATGTACTTTAGGATATCTACATGATTAAGTGAAAATGGGGACATTAGAGCTCGTATGGATTTCGTGTTCGACGGATGGTGTCGACGTTAGTTCACCATTTTCTAAATAGAATAAGTCATTATATTCTTTGATAAGAGATAACATGGAATGTTTCTCTTTTTTGTTCAAATCGCACTGAATTTAGGATTTTGCTTTCACGATCTGAGTTGTTATTGAAAGAATTTGATACAACATTAAATATTTTCCTTTCTTTTGATACATAATCTTCATTTAGGATTCTAGAATTTGATTCATCGAATGGTTCAAGGGTTAAACTCATTTCCTCAATACGAATTGGGTTTTCTGTTGTATTTAATATAGAAGTTAAGGCTCGTGAATTTGAATTGACCTTAGCGATAGATTTGGATAAATATACGCCAGTAAGTTTTTCTATTTCGGGTACAAGCCCATCTTTTATTTCAGGATTTTGCACGAAAAATTAAACAAGAGTTTCTGTGCGACGTTGAATAATAAATACAGTTGAGCTCGAGATGGTATTAGATTTAAGTTTAGAATTATGTACCGACTTACACTTAGAATTTTATGATACATAGGAAAATATTGACCATGGAATTCTAGAGAGTTGGTATAATAATTAATTTTTGTCAAATGGGATATTAGTGTTTTGTGGGGTTATGTGAAAATCATGATTATACTTCTTTCCATTGAAGCATAATTCGAGTTTGACGATGTCTAGAGTTCGAGTTTCATCTGGTAAATTATTAACACCTTTAAGATATACAATGTTACTTTCATCGACAGGGACGTCTCCTTGAATGGACGAGAGTTTTATTAACGAGATATCAGCACCGGTGTCCAGCATTAGATGTAGGTATATATTAGTTAGTAGAGTTTGGACACGAAGTTTGAATATAGGGGACAGAGTGATCTACATGGAATATTCTGCCTTGATGAAATTCACATTCTGAACTGGGGCAGACCGTTCGGAATGGTTGGAGCTTAAAGATTTTGAGGTGTTCGCTACGTTATTATTTTTATTATTATTATATTGGCGTTTGCGACATTCTGATATTACGTAGCGTTTCTTTTTGCAGTAATTGCAAGTTTTTATAATATGTTCGTTGATTTTGGGTGTTTGTTTATTATCTGTATTAAAATGATTTATAAATTTTTTATTATTTCGTGGATTTTTAAAACAATTATATGAATTATGACCGGTTTTCTTACAATAAGTACAATATGTTTTTTAATTATTATTCGTATTGTGAGTAAAGGGAAACTTTGGATTTTAATATTGGATTAGTTTTTCTTCGTTAAGTGCAAAATATGAAGCTTCTTCGAACGATTTAGGATTTTGACCACAAATCACAGTACTATAATTGGAATTAACTCCTATTAGAAATTGATGAAGGACCATTTTTTTTACCATAGCATTTTTACCGATAAGTTCTAGGGGATTTTCTGTTTATGATTTTATTACTCTGATTAAATCAATGTAACATTTTTCCACTCTTTGTGTGAAGCTTGTGATGGATTCATTGCGATTTTGAGTACACGATTGTAGTTCGAGAGATATTTGGGAAAAACTTTTGTTTTCTGTGAAATTTTCTATCAAAAACGATCTATATTCTGGCCATGTATTAAGTGTTCTGCATGATGTTATTAAATCGGCCTTTCCTATGACTTGTGTCTGAATGTAGGTCTTTTTGATCATCTTTTGCAAGGTTATATGCGCAGTTTTTAATAAAAGTGTGCAATTGGTCTGTGTTACCGTCAAATGAATGTATGAGTTTGATTAGAAAATTTAATGAAACGTCTTCTGACGAAGTTGACTCAATTTTTGGTGGCATTTTGTAAATAAGATAATATGTATATAGATATAAAGAATGTAACTATGAATTTAGTAGAATTAGGTTAATACATTTTAAGGATTCTAAAGCATTTAAGAGTTAATAGAGTGAATTTCGAGTTTTAAGATATTAAAACATTGGGGTAGTTAAACAGGAAAATTATAATAATATTTTAAAGATAAACTTACACAATTAAGATTCTTGACATGGTTTCGTTGAGGCACTGGAATTTCTGCTGGAACTCTTGTTTCGTAGGGACGCTTGACGAATGGGGCCTTCTTCAGAGGTGGCTGAATCTCGGAGGGTTTTCTTCCGCAGCGATGGCTTGATCTAGAAGGTTTCTTCTTCAGAGGTGGCTGAATCTCAGAGCGTTTTCTTCCGCAGCGATGGCTTGATCTTGAAGGTTTGTCTCTGCAGGGATTATTTGAACAGTAGAATTCTTCTGCCGAGGTCCGAAGAGTTTTCAGTCGTATAATCTTATATCTTCGGCACTTGTCGAAATATGTTTCTACTTGGCTTGTTTCGATTATATAAGTATATTTAATATTTCCAGTAATTCGCGCTGTTAATTTCGCGATTTCACGTAGGTCTTTTCTCGATGAAAATTATTTCAATAGGTCGAAAAGGATATCCCGCTTCTGACACCAATTTATTTTCTGTTATGGCCTTTTGCAACGAAAACCCTTTTAGAATTTCAACTGTGTAATTGTATTTGTATAATCGTTGAAATATTGTACATTGAAGTATAATATTAACAGTATTGTGGAAGTAATAATAACGATGATGTTAACATCGTAGTGGCTTTAAAAATAATGATTGCTGCCTCTGATATGACGTCCTATTTAAAGCGAAGCGTCTTTCGATAACGTACCCTTAGATAATTAAGAATGAATTTTGGATGAGTATGTTATCGTTGCCCTTAAGGTCAAATCGAGTATTATATATAGTAATAAAGTATTATATTTGTTCTAAGGTGATCTAATTAATTTAACTCCACCAGTTTTTTCCTTACCCTAATTTGCGTTTTCATCCGTATGAAAGTATTCTTCACCACGATATAAATATTTACAATTATCAAAATATAAATTTTCATTAAAAGCTCGCGAAAATTATAATTTCAAACGAGTCATATTTGTTTTCCAAAATAGTTCCTTATTAATGACCGCCATTTAAGCGATGCAATGGTCTACTAGTATATTTATTTCTCCTCGCCCATTTATCCTTTCGTCACATCAAACAAACTATGCAATTAATTAAGTAATTGGCAGTCATAAACGCGAATCTCTCATTTCATAGCTGATTTTAGTGTGCGGGATTGGAAAATAATACTTGAAAAGTGGATTTTCAATAGAGATTGATTACAGTTCGAATAGGCTTTTGATATACTTTATTTAGTTTTTTTTAAGTATTTATGTAACACTTCACTGTATGATCTGGTGAGTTATTGCCATTATCTAATTTCTTCCAACCAAACGGATAAAAGTAAACAGAGGAAGATAAATGGTCAATAAATAGTTGTAATTAGCATTTTTTTCATTAAAAAATCATATGAATTAAGTGTGTTATCACCATCGTCACCATTTACATTCTATCAGGAGCACAGACAAAAAGTACAAACAAAAAGCACAAATAAATGTGATAATAATGAGAGCATTGCATATCATTATATGGGTGGAACAATAATAGACATAATAACGAAATATGACATAAGAAAACAATGTGGAGTAAAAGGGATACAGTGATTAAGATGAGGGAAGGAGCATTTGGATGGTTTGGTTACGTAGGAAGAATGAATGATGAAAAGTTTATACAAATAATACATGTTAGTGGTATAGTTTAGTCCGCTCTGCCTATTCCAAGAGTGAAATGACGAAATCGAAACAAAGTATTGTTCCTAATCGATTTAATAGGGCGAGATATGACGGCGTATGTTTCGCTGTTGATGTTCCTGTGGCGTGGAATATTCTGCTTAAAGTATTATAGATATGGGTGGCGTGTATAGCTTTAAGTATCAATTGAATACATGGCTGGATTAAGACCTTTCGAACCCCTAAACAAAGATTTTGGAAGCGTTATACAATATATTTTATTCAAAACATAAACAATAATAAATCGTAATATAAAATTTTATTTTTAGAAATGGAACAAAACTGAAATGGAAAAAAAAGTTTGTTTTTGTATACTTCCACTTTATTTACACTTGAAAAGGCTTTTTTATTTATTGTGGGAGCCTTTTTTATGGAACCTGGTTGAGCTGCAGCATTTGCAGTTTTGAAACGTATGATCCATTGTAAATCCGGCAATGGAAACTTTCACGTGCTTATTTTTCTTAGATTTTGATGCAGTCCTGCTTGAAGACAATTATTTTCGGGAGGTCTTATCAAAATGTGTGATTATACGAGTACATATATGAACACTATACATACTCGTACACTTCATTACACATTAAGCCGAATATGTTACTATCACGTATTTGGTAAGTTTACTGTGGTTTTCTTATCAAATATGTTTTTTTCTAAATATATGTTATGGCCTTTTGCAATGAAAACACTTTTAGAATTTCAACTGTGTAATTTTATTTGTATATTCGTTGAATTACATTGAAGTATAATATTAACAGTATTATAGAAGTAATAATAACGATGATGTTAACATCGTAGTGGCTTTAAGAATAATGATTCTGCTTCTGATATGACGTCCTATTTAAAGCAAAGATAACCATACGCACGACCCTTCGATAGATTAAGAAGAAATTTTTCGGGTATGTTATCGTTGCCCTTAAGGTCAAATCGATATCAGGCGATTTATCTCGTTCGCAGTTTTACTTCCATTCAGTGATACCAAATCTTTATTGAATTTGGATAGTAAACCACCAACAAGATAATAAATTTAAATATAATACATTGAGTTAAGTTTGACATACACGTGATACCACTAATATTTATAGACTATAGATAACATAGTACAGATATGGTTACTAAGCTTAAGATTGGTTTGCATGATAACTTATAATATTTATTGGAAGTGGATAAGAATATATGATAAGATTAGCATATTAACATTGCTAGGAATACATTACATATACACAGATGCAGGAAAGTACCAAATCAAATGTCCGCAGCCATCATCTTTCTATTCTTACACTCAACTTATATATAATTATTTTGTAATATTTTTAATTTATCAATAAGGATTGCTTTGAATCCCAAGTTAGAGCGCCCTTGAGGAGAGTTTGCTTTCTGAACGAAGGTTTATACATATATACTCGTACATATCATCACTCCGGGGTAGGTACAGAGAACGGATCTCCAAACTTATTTTCATCGTATTCATACCAATTATGGTATTTAAGGAATAAATAGTATATTATGGCTATTATTATAAACCAGGAATTGTCAACCCGTGGTCCCCGGGTCGCAAGCGCCTAATAATAAAAGATAGTTGATCAATCAGCTACTACACATTTTGGATTTCCAACACGAAAAGTGTGATTTGTTTCAAAATATTAAATCTTATTTCAACGTGACCCAAAATATACACATACTTACATAATTATCACGCCACGCCCCTTGCAGGGAGGGCAGGGAGAACAGATCTCTAAACTTTTCTACCTAAGCACACAACTTCACCTCCTTCACATTCATATATCTCGTCATGCACAATCTTCTTATATTCATACTTCTCTCTACCTATTTTTCAAAAAAAATTGTCCAGCCACGGTTTTCTCGGTCTACCTTTTCCTCGTCTTTTAGTATTTTTTTACAGGAATACTTTAAATTTTAGTTGCGACATTTTTGCATAATTCCGCCCACTTGTATTTAACTCAACAACTTATTTTTTCAACGTCAAGTATTACCCGATACCACTTCTAAAAACTTGACCCTCTAAGCAAGGATTAAGTTAATCAACCCCAAGTTTTCAAGTAGTTTTCCTTTGGGAAATGTTCTTCGAGAAGTAAATGATCAAGCCTCATTCTCCCTAGTCTTATCTTAAATATTGAGTTATACTTCATTGGGGTCGGTTCTTCATGTCCGAAAGCTGAAGTTTCATTCATCTTGCATATCGTTCTTTGACAGTCCATTCAACTATATGATTTTCGTCGGTATGACAACTTCATCTACTTTGATTTGGTGGTTAATGGAGGTCCAGATTTGCCTGACAATGGAATTTTTTTTGGTCACGTCATCGCATACCATACCATCGAAGTATCCATTCCGTTAATTTCTCATCTATGATGGTAACATTTAGGTTACTTATTTGAAACACTCCTATAAACTATCGAATAATTCATATTTCAGTTCTATAAACTGTCTTCTGGTAAGGATCATATTTGGTCCAGCATTCTGATCGGTACATAAAAAAAAACTCGTCCCACAACACAACGTTGTGGTACATCTTGTCTCCAAATTAATCGACATATTTTGTCAAGCAAAGAAATATAGTCTATGAACATTCAAAAAAAGATACACTAAAATATTACTTTGGAGATAATTGAAATAAAAACATGGAAAATTGTTAAAAAAAATACATGTATTTAAAAACTGTCATTATTATTGAATATTTTTGGTGACTATCATATTGATGCAATTGTCAGTATCAGTGTTTAAGTATGTGTTGACGTATATGAATGTGTTTGTTTTTGCGGTTAAATTCAATATAAATAGGTCGATATGATACTCAAAAAAAAAATTATTTTTCACTTTTAACTTCATTTAAATAATATGACAAATAAATATAATACATAAATAAACATAAATCAGTTTAACATTGGATAAATAAAAAGTGAGTAGATATTCTATGCTCGAAATTTAGGAAGTTGTGTTTTACCAAAACTCAAAGATACCAATGCCGGAAATCAATAATGTATGCCCCATAGTTCTCCAGTCATGAACATAGCTCTCCAGTCATGAACATTTTCGTAATTGCTCGTAGATTCTTGATTAGTTTTACGAATAAGTACTCGAACTAGTCGACCACAATTCAGTCATATATAACTTTACAGAGGTTTTCGAGTACAAACACCCACTCAGGAATTACAAACCTCTATTTCAGCGGTTATAACAAAAAAAAAGTATTTTGATATACTTTATTTAGTTTTTTTTAAGTATTTATGTAACACTTCACTGTGTAAAAATCTAGTGCGTTGTTACCAAGATGCAATTTCTTCCAACCAATTGGATAAAAGTAAACAGAGGAAGATAAATGGTCAAAAAATAGTTGTAATTGTTATTGAATTAAAAGAAAATTCATAAAAATTATAAATAATACAAATAAATCTAAGGAAAATGGACGGAATATGTACTCCTAACATTACAAACTTGAAATGAAGAGTTTATTGTATCGTTTTTTTAATATATTGTACTTATGACGGAGCGATCTAACACTGGTTGGTAACTGATTCTAGAGTTTCACTGCATGGACAGGAATGGATAACACCAAAAATATGAGGAATCGACTGGAACAGTTAAAATACTTTTTGTATTTTGTTTTATGAAACACTGTTGTTTTCTGAATTATGCTTGGGCTGGCTTCGGAAAATTCTTATCGATACCTATAAACATAGTTTTAACGGTACCTATAAACATGTACCTATATACTCGTATCAATGAAGCTATATTTTATTTTATTCACGAAAAATATAACACCTCAACTAACAAAATTCTTATCGATACCTATAAACATAGTTTTAACGGTACCTATAAACATGTACCTATATACTCGTATCAATGAAGCTATATTTTATTTTATTCACGAAAAATATAACACCTCAACTAACAAAATTCTTATCGATACCTATAAACATAGTTTTAACGGTACCTATAAACATGTACCTATATACTCGTATCAATGAAGCTATATTTTATTTTATTCACGAAAAATATAACACCTCAACTAACAAAATCGAATATCGTTTCCAAGTCAAAGGCAGCCTTTTAAAGTAACGTCAGTCTCCGGAATATTTTATTTAATGGGAAATACAAAAATAGAGTACTTAGCAAAAGTTGTTAAATCGTTAATAAACTTCTATGGGCTTATTGCGATAGATTTATATTAAGGAAACACAGGAAGGTCATATTATATAATACGAGTATATAGAAAAGGCAGGAAGATCTTTTGAAAAGAGACTTTATGAACACAAATCCGCCTTAACGAATCCTCTACATAATTCATTCCGAAATGACTAATCAGTCACCGAGAAAATCACATATTTTTTATCGATAATGCCAAGCTCTTGCATTTCAATAGTAAAGGAAACAAAAAGGGTAGATTAGAGGTCCTAGAAAAATCCAAATCAGTACATTGGGATGAACATCTGGTAACATACATTCCCAAGATCTCACTGCTGTTTGCTGAAGTTGCCTTCTGCTTCCCTGCACCCACAATTCCTAACCTGATTTTTTACGGTTAGACGCGTGTATGTCGGTACCGGTTCGAACATAATTCATTTCATTTCTCCCCTGATGATGAGGTAAAAACCTGGAAACCGGTAGGATTATGCCGTTATATTAAGTAGAACACACAGTGTTTGACTAAATAAATTACAAAACAGAATTGAAAGTCATTTGAAAAAAACAAAACAAATTCGCTTTATTGGATTTATAGTAATACTGCAGAGTTCATTCTTTAATATTTTTAAATGCAAATCGGATTTAGTCTTGAAATTTAAATATATTCACAAGATGCCAAGTGGGGGCGGGACTATAGGGTGAGTGATACAATTCTTGGAAATTACAGTGTTGAATGGCAACCTTTGCAGCTACAGAAGTTTGCACTGACGGATTGTAGTGCAATAATCTCACGCTGCGTGACGGCTTTCCTCGGCGTTTTGTTTTTATAGGATGTTGTAAATTGACTCAAATATTCATTTTTCTTTTAAATTGCCGAGCATTTAAAATTCATTCAAATATTCGTACCCATCACGTTGCTGGCTTTGGAGAGCACACGGTATCTCTCAGTATACGCTTTTACTTATTTACCTTCATGGTATTTATTTATTTACATGACAAGTATAAATACATCATTTATGAATACTAAGACAAATAATTAAGTTAAAACAGATAATTTAAAGTGTACTCTTAATGTGTATGGATCTGGGTGTATCGTCTTACATTTATCGTGTCGTGTCCCCAGTAAACGAAGCTTTGCCTTCTATCTTACTAATTATATTTAAAGATGGAAAGAAAAGTTAGTTGGGGTTTTTTACAGATTGTGTATTATTCAATACCTCTGTCACAAACTCAAAACCAATTTGATAAGTTGTGAGACTTAATTATATGTATGTATTGCGCGACTCAACCCATGGTATATTTCGTCATTTCAGATAAACTTAATGTTAGTCTCACTATATCCCCTATGCTATCATCAAAAACACGCCACGTTTAAGAGTTTAGATATATTTTTACTACAACTTACCCCTCCTGCAAGCTCAACTACTCAAACCCATGTTGCAATAACAACCAAGCTCCGATCCACTGCCTGATAGAACCACATCGATCACCTTTGTTTCCTTGAATCTTATTATAAAAAATATTGCCATTTATTTCCTTTCTATTAATTAGATTCCAAATTTACAAGAAATATTTGTAAAATTATAAAAGAACAAAAAACACATATGTAGCGTAATTTAGACAGCTTTTCTAAAGGGCGCTCTAACTCGGGATTCGAACACATGATTATTGATATGTAAAAAAAAATACAAAATATATTTATTACTATATACGTTGTTATATGTAACATATATAATATATGTATAAATTTAAGATATTTAACGTCTCCTTTCTCAAATGGAATGTACTCGTATTTAACCAATGCATCTTACCAGTACACTAACACATGGATAAGAAACTTGAGTTCTTTCTGGACGAATGATACAAAAGCTCCAGACAACACAACGCAGCATGGAGTAGTGCATGCTAGGTTATACCAGAAGAGACCGCAAACGCAATGAATGAGTGGATACGCGCCATAACCAACGTTGACGATGTTATAGAGGTTGTTAAAATACTCGAGTGGAAGTGAGCAGGGCACGTCACCCGAGTAACGGATTATTGTTAGACGTATGAAGTAATCCAGTGGTACGCAATAGGCAGAATAAGGCCTGTTAAAAGGCACGCTGGGTGGACGAAATACGTAAGCAATCAGCGATTACGTGGCAGCAATGCGCAAAAGACTGGATTTCTCGGAAACAACTTGGAGAGGCATACATCCTGCAGTGGATGAATGTAGACTGATGATTTACGAGTATGTATTAGTTGAGTATAAGAATAGGAAGGTGTTGATTGCAGTCATAAGATAAAGTACTTTCCCTTATCTGCATATGTTTACAGAATCTATTTGGTAAGAAAACCGCAGAAACTTGTCAAGGGAAGACGAACTACAAAAAAGGGTTATAGATTTTCTGATATATGATACAAACACTTTCGGTTTTTGATGTAGTGTAGTGTACGTGTGTAATGTTCATATAAAATCATATCTATATTTTGATACCTTATCTACAAGTGATTCCTAAAGCTACACACGCCACCCATATATCTTAATATTTCATGTCATAGGACCAGCAACGAGAAAATCCTATCAATATACCCCGTCTGTTAGATCGATTCGGAACAATCAATTTAATCGATGAAAACGAAATCTACCTCAAAGTTATTATCCTCTTTGTATTTATTAAAACATATTGTTGTCACTAATATGTTATATGTAGTATGGTTGGATTAAATAAATGGTATTTTGTAAGATGGAAACGTAGAAAGTTAGAGAAATCGTCAGAGTTGCATAAGAAGGTGTATGGATTTGGAAGTGGCGAAGGATGGGTGTCGAGATAGAAAAGTCTGTGCTCTGTCCCTTAAGTCTACCCCGTAAGGGAGATGGCTTGATGGTTGTATGTATGTCATCAATACTATTGTAATTAAATTATATTAAAATGTATTGGATGACTTAGAGTTGCATTTTTCATAAATGAACCGCCATCCTGCAGGATATTTTATTTGAAAATATTGAAATAATCTTGGATCCCGGGATCCCAGAAGAAAGACCAATTTCATTCCCAAATTCTGGGATTATCAAAATTGCTCAATATGAGAAAACCTTGAATTAACATTGCGTGATATTTCTATGTTATTTGTGATGACTTTTCATTCTTTGTAATTTAATTTAATATACGGTCAGGAAGTAATACTCGTACAATAACCCTAACTGGCGCGGAGTAAGGGGTTTATATAACATGTAACGTGTGGGTTGTAAGTGGAGAATTTCACATAAATATCACGTTATAACGATGTAGTATTATAATTATTGGCAGCAAAGCCTATAAAAAGCTTTTTGAATAAAAATGCTATCTCCAAAGTTATTTTAGGAAAACTTCATATTCATTAATTTGAAGATAAGGTGCTAACATATTTTCAATAATGCTATATTTGTATTTCAATAGTCGGAACTAGTTCAGGGCTGTATAATCGGAGTCAGTTTCAGAGTCGGAGTCGGAAAATTATGTTGAAAGTTCGACTCCGACTTAATTTTTCAAAACTTATTAACTACAAAAATAACATTATGAAATATGTACCATTTAGTACAAATAGCGTGTAGTATGATGAGGAATCCTCGTAGACATAACTTCCAAAAACCTATATTTAAGTAGTTACGCCACATAATTATGTAAAACACATGTTTGACAATATATACACCATAACTGGAGTCGGATCAAACATTTAAAATTTCTATAGTCAGATTTTTTTTTCAACTCCGCAACCCTGCTTTTACGCCCATTCAGCAAAATGTTTTGTTCCACAGTGAAATGGATGCAACTAATTATTTGTATAACTCTCGCACAGCAAGACTGCACATATTCGGTTATCAATATGTGTATTGTGTGGATTTTCATATAACTTTGGCTACTTACAAGAGTTAAGTGAAGACATTGTTCTTGATGGGATGAATTGATTGAATTGTGTGGATTTGCTTTGTTGTGTTATTCGATTTGTACTGCTTTTTTCCTATTGTGTAACACTGCTTACGTGTCAATGTTAAATTCTATTTTGTGTTATTTTACAATTTTGCATCAAAAGGGTCATTTGACCGTTGAAATGAAATAAAATATAAATAAATATTAAAATAAAGATAGTTGGTGAATGCAATATTAAAATTATATTTTGACACAAAAATACAAAATGGTTCATATATTATACAAATCTTTACTACCAACAAACAAATTTTATACAAAAGTAGAAACAGTACTCAACGAAAAATAATAAGACAGCTTTATACAGCCTTAGTGTGAGTCGAAAATGATCCGCGGGATGTCCTTACTAATTATTTATCATGTGCTGCAAAGCTATTGGTGAATTACGACTACAAGAATAGTTCGTAGCTTGATAATTGCTGCGGTGCTCATATATGTGTGGGCCTGGAAGACGTAAGTGTTGATATGTGGGTACATTTCATATTCACTAT
>CATKWJ010000715.1:0-39134 GCA_949825065.1 Odontocerum albicorne | reverse complement strand
AAGCCGGGTAGCTTTCCATAATTTAGTATTGAGCCCTACAGCATATAATGTAATGGACAAAGTTACCGGGCGGTGTGGGCGAGAGGCGGTTTAACTTAGGACTATATTAACGTTACTTCAAAAGCAAATTAGCGGCAGATCTCGTTTTGCTAATGTTTATAAATAAACCGTCCATTTTGTTTCAGCGATAAATGTGAAATTTAATCGCGGGATTATTCGATATTACTATCAATACTTTGATAATTTTTTTAACAAGAGCCACCCTTTAGAGTTTGCCATAATATCTTTTCATTTAAAAAAATGTGATGAAGGGATAATTAGATCTTTCTAAACTGATTGGAAGTAAACGAGACAATTTCATTAAGAAGATGTATAAATTGAATGTATATTAAATACTAAGACAACAAACATTTGTCTCTAATATTTTTTTTTGTGGATTCTAGTCTATTTATTTTCTGCCATTTTTCAGGTAAGAGGGAAACTTCGCAAACGCACTATCAACTTTAATACTTACTTTTTCTCTATTAAATATAGCCCGATGTTGAAAGTTTGATTTTTCAATTATCATTTGTTATTCTAAATTTGTTGTTATCCATTTATCTAATGCAACATGAGTTATTTGAAATATAAATACATCTGGTAATCCGTATTAGGTTCTTATTGAATATGAATAGAATTGTTGGCATTTTTGGTAATCCGTATATCATACATTAGGTTCTTATTGAATATGAATAGAATTGTTGGCATTTTTGCGAAACGACGTATGTTTTGATTGGCTAAGTGGTCATAGCTTTAAGTTTACTCAAGAATGAATATATTATAAAAAACGTATGTCTTAGAAAAAGCATTATGTATTTGATAAATTACACGAATTCGTATCCTTTTTAAGATCGTGTATTTGCAGATGAGCAAACACATTCAATTAAGGTTTTTAAGTCTGGTAAGACCCAAGTGTAAATAAGTTCAGGTGAATAGTACATATTGGGTGGAAGGCTGCTACTACACAAAAACATCTGAAAACAAAAAAATGTTAAAAATAAATATAATGATATCATTGCTGAAATGTTTCGTCGACCAATGTGGCTTACTAGGTAATACTTCTAGCCCGAAGTTTAGAGGTTTGATTCTTGTTGGTACCATTTTTTTTAAAGGTTTCGTGTCGAATTTTCACTAAATGCCTCTTAAACATATTTCTGATATCTTTAACAAAATTTTACTCGTGCAATCTCTGTTTTTTTTGGACTATGCAGATGTTTGTTATTCTGATATTACGAAGCCGGACAAATTACAGCGTCTTCAAAATGTTTGCCTAAGATTTATTTTTAACTTGAGAAAGTACGATCACATCACTTCATAACTGAAGGAGCTGAACTGACAATTTTTTTCAAAGCTTTACAAAAGCCTTAAACTTTTTAAATAATCATGTAGAAATGCATGCTGGGTTACAGGATCAGAGACCGCAATCGAAATTAATTAAATCACTCTTAAACAAACGCTAAAAACATAATTGATACTGTCTAACGATACAAAAAAGTAAACTGGAACAATGAACAATTGTTCGATATACAAAATCATCTAATGGTACCTGAGAAAAACTAAAAGACTTAGAAAGCGACTTAATGCACTCTTGGTGGTTGATATACACGTACGTTAAATCGAAGGCAATACGTGGCAGAAAATGCCAATGGACAGTGGATTCTGCATAAGTCGCAGAAAGCTACATAATTAACAGAGAACGATTTAAGTATATTTGGAGTTTTCCTTTCTATAAAAGTTTTTCGGGAGAGTTTTTATGTATCCAAACAATGAATCCAGCAATCCGGCGTGAATCCCATGGATTTTTTTTCGTACCTAAAACTTTCATTATTGATGTATGTTGAGTAAATGAATCATACTAGGCGCGTCCAGAAAGTAAAGAACGATTGCGCACCACGCCCTGCGGCGACCCCCCCCCCCACCGCGATCGTATGCGTGCCAGTTAGCTCCTTCCCCCGCTTCAGTGTGAGCCAAGTTTTGTTGCTGAAACGGTCATTGTTCTGTAACCTTTCAAAATGGCTGCGCCCATCGAAAATCCCGCCAAATCTCATTCGTTTTCAGAATGCACAAAATGTTCGGCCTGTCGAAATTTATAGGCAAATAAAGAATGTTTATAGTGATAGTGCAATGAACGAGGCTTCAGTGAGGAAATGGTGCATAATGTTTAATCAAGGAAGAATCAGTGTGCACGACGAAGATCGGAGTGGGGGGGGCTATCACTCGTTACGGATGAGTTGAAAGCAAAAGTTGAAGACAAAATTCAGGAAAACCGGCGTTTCACTTTAAGCACAGTACATGAATCTTTCCCACAAAGTTCACGATCGCTCTTACATGAAATAGTGACAGAGCACCTTGGCTACAAAAAAATGTGTGCTCGGAAAAGAAAAAAACCGAATCTCAACACCAGAAAAGTGATGGCAACAGTTTTTTTGGGACCGAAAGGGTTTGATTTTATGCCAAAAGGACACACAATAAACTCAGAGGCCTATTGTGAAACTCTTCAACGACTTAGACGCGCCATCCAAAACAAGAGACGTGGAATGTTGTCGGGAAAGGTGGTTTTGATTCATGACAATGCGCGGCCTCATGCATCAGCACGAACATAGCGAGAACTTCAACGTCTTAAGTGGGAAGTTTTTGGACATCCTCCTTACATCCTTGACTTGGCACTGAGTGATTTTCACTTACTCCCGAAACTAAAGAAATGTTTGGGTGGAAAACACTTCGCAAACGATGAAGACCTCAAACAACTACTCTTCAAGCGACTACATTGAAAAATAGAGTAAGGTACTGTGACTTTGTAAATAAAGTTTTGTGTTGATATCTTTCGTTTTTATTTAGTTATAACTAAACGTTCTTTACTTTCTGGACGACCCACGTAAATGTATGAAATATATATTTATTTTATTTTTCTAAATACTTCCATCCATCGCAAATGACCCTGGGCCTTCTGAGCCCTGGTTCGTTATGTGATATTAATGACTAGGAGTATGCACGTACTCTTATTGATTTTGAAAGTCATTTTAATTTAAAAAATATTAACATTTTTGTAACATCTTAAATCTCTAAATTTTAATTAAAATGTTGTATATATTATAATGGTCGAACTTGACCGTACATTGTACGATTACAAATAAATTAATAAACGAAATACTGAAAATAAAAATGATAATGATGACAATGTATTGTACAATATAATATGCGAAACATTACATGGGTTTTCACCGAACACTTGATGTATGATTATGAAATCATTCAATCATCAGATAATCTTTGAATCGAATTGGTTTTATGACGAGCTGTATAAAACCGATGTTTTATCACAATATGCATGCGACAAAACCTGATCAGCTTCGTGAATAAAATATGACAAATATTGATACATATTTTTTATAAGTGCAAGGGAACTTCATGTAAAACATAATAATAAATTATACATGACTTAAACAGTGATATTTCGTAGTAAAATATTACTACAAGCATAATTTGTTTATTTAAATTATACAGGGATGTCTGGACGACTATTCTAAGATTGACTATGAAACTTCATGGCTGATTTCGTCAATAGAGTGAGAGAGAGTGCGGTTTCTTATGGTATGCTTACAATTAAAATGTTAATAATGAATAATAAGTTAACTATAAGTCAGACCATAGGTACCGAAAATACTGCATATGATTTAAACATAAATTCTCTTTTTCTCCTCATTACGGAGGGTCGTGATATATCGAATTTTTGTGGTACAGATAGCGACGATACGTCTCCCATCTCGGTATCTCGCCTTTTGTTTGGCAGTATAAATACATTCGCCAGTCAATTTCTTCACCTAATCGCTCCATCCTGATGTCGCTCTGCTTTTGCTTCTTCTTCCTGGTACACTTCCTATGACAATACAAGAGTTTAGAAACATATCAGACCTAACAATGATGTAATATTAACATTCAAGGTATTGTATTGGTGTGTAATTATAACAAAAGGACTTTTTATATACCATATAGGATAAAGGTGACGCCATTTAGTGAGTAGCTCCTCCTTAAGGGTGTTGTAATTTGGGATAAGAAATATTACAAAACTATTGTAATATATAAATTAACTGTAATGATAGGAAGGTAGTGACTGTTGCCATTAGATAAGGTATTATACTTCCTCGTATCTGTATATGTTTAAAAAACACATTGTTTAATATCGGAATACTTACCAAGGAAAGACGAACTACAAAGAAACCTTTGTAAATATTTCAATACTTGATATTAACACATTTGGATTTATGTAGTGTATGTGTGTATGTTAATATTCATATATCATCATAAATTTTGAGTGTCTTAAAAATAGCTGTCGTCAAGTACATACTTCATAAAGTTACACATGCCATCTACGAGTATGTTATAACACTTAGAGGTAGACCATTCCACGCCACAGGACCGCCATCGGCAAAAGCACTGCCATAATGCAACACATTATTGAATCAATTCGGAACAAACGATTTATTTGATGAAGACAAAATTTACTCTAAAGTATCACTCATCTGTGAAAGAACATCTCTCAGGTACAGATTCGAAAGATACGATAGAGACATTACATTAAGGGAATTTTTTTGAAACCAATTCGTTCGTGATACTTGAGCTTTTTGTAGATTTTTATCACTACCAATGAACAATTTGCAAAATTGGCTGTTAAAAAAAACCGACTAATCAAGGGAAGAGAGCGTATGGAAAAATATGAATGAAGAATAATATCTTGGATATGAAATTAAGACATTGAAGAAGAAATTATAGTTTTGTGTTGTTGACAAAAATTGCGTTTCAGAATATTTCAGAACAAATAATGCCCGATGGTAATATTTCTCAGGCAATCCTAAATAGTGTACCTTTTATTCGTTTTGTTTCTCTATTTGCGTGACAAATTATCAACGCGCCCGACTCGCTCCCATTATTTCGAAAATCGTTTCCGCAATGGCACACACAAATCCATTATTCTAGCATTTTCAACAAGCCACGCGTTTCGTGTCACCGTGCGCCCATTATCGGAGGCAACACAGACTTATCGTGTGTTGCGACATTGAGGCAAACAATTGGCAGTTTTGAATTATCTTATTGTATATCCATAATATAAAAAAAATACAATTTTAAAGATTTTTTGAATACAAAAAAAAGAGAATTGATAGAAAAGGTAGGTTTAAAACGAGAGGAAAAAATTAAGCATATTGCTTATAATATACCTCTGCTGAGAGCAGACGAATAATTAATGTGTATGGCATCATAAATACATTTGATAAATTATTTATTCCAACAAATAACCATTGAAGTATAATATATTATATTATGGAAATTTTCATGCAAGAAAGTGCAACAGAATATATATATTACTTAACTTATATGATATTTGGAATGAATTTATTTAATCTATTGTATATTATATGGAAAATGAAATTATCTAGCTGGTAAAATATATATATTTTAGGTAGATTCAATCTTACTTTTTTCCTTACAATCTCAACTGAACATTCATATATTTACTCAAATGCATGAGAACATTGGGAACGTGGGTTGAAAATTTATTTATTTGTAGATCCAAATAAAATTATTGATTGAAAAATTAAGAGAAATAAGTTGATAATAAATGCTTCAGCTTCATGATTGTAATCACTCATAAAAATGACTTCCGTAGCCTGGTTGGTAAGACGCCTGTCTCCCCGCCTGGAGGTTGCTGGCTCAAATCCCGCTGGAACCCAGTTTTTTTTTAAAAGACCTCCAGTCTAGTTTTCACTAAAGACCACTTTAGTATCTTTCTGGTTGGCTGGAAGAGATCACCACATGAAAATAAGCCTGCCAGGCTGTACTGTATATAACGAAAGTGCAATACAATAATATTATACAATACAAATAATATTTGTATTGTATTACGTATTATGTTCAAACACCTTATGTGAAAACTTGGGACTAATTTCTTTGGGTTCCATTATGATTGAATGTGAAAACTCCAGGCTGGAAGTTGAGCATTCTACCAACTGGACTGCGAAGTTTGCATAGCAGCAGATGAGTTCATTATGGAAATCATATTGAAATTTGTTCATAGTATATAGTATTGTATATATTTAAAGAATAATATATATATATATTTTTATGAACATATTTCAATAAGTTAGCAGTTAAAATCAAATAAAAGAATAACTGGCAATATAATTTCATTTTGACTGAAATATGATCCAATAATTTTAATGTAAAATACTATCTTGCACAAAAACTAAAATAATTAGCTTGGTCTATTTGCAGTTACTTTGTAATTATTTCCCTTTCCAACGGTAAAACCCGTTAAAAATATAAATATGATCGAAGTAATTATTATAATATTATGAGCAGGTGACAGTGAACAGCAAAATGGTAGGATTACGAATTATTGTTCAGGGACTCGAAAAGTACTTGAATTACTAAACATTTTTATTTTATTTATTTATTTCATATTTGATCGTATCAGCACTCCTTTTGTGAGTATTGACACATTCTCTTTAAGTGACTTAAAATGTTATGTCATCTGCTTTTAATTGAATTCATACGATTTTCTGCAAAAATATACATGATAAATAATTATATAGCAGTAAGATTTTTGTTACAGCTTTAATTAGGTTTTATTGAAAACAATTTTTAAGCAGTATACTTTTTCCCCAGGAGAACATTACTTATTTAACATTTTCATGTAAATACATCGGGCGGATTTATTTCTTGAAAGCTATTTCTTCCAATCAACAAGCTTTTGGTTCATAATTATTATCGGTATATTTTACCGTGTTCTTAAACATTGGAAAATGAAAACATGTTTTCAGAAAAAGTAACAAAAAATAAAAAAAACGTAAATCTCGAGGAAAATAAACATTAGAATGGAAATTGTATAGGAATTAAGGATGAGGAAAATGTTGGGATAAATAATGCACAAAAATAAGACCATTCATACTCGTATATAAACATGTATGAATGCCCTGTTTTAGACTGCTTCTATGGCGTAATTGGTAAGACATTTGTCTTCCAGCCCGAGGGTCGTGGATTCGATTCCCGTTAGATGGAAAAATTAAAAAAAGGGTCACAGTTTAGTTAAAGTAATCGCCCGGCAACAATGTTTGCATGCGCTAGATATGTCCGAGTGTTGTAATATCTTTATGTGCGGTATTATTGCAAACTTAGAGTTCTATGCCTACTCCAGTGGTTCTAAAACCGAAGGCTGGATTATGAGGGTCGATAACAATATTATCTATCGGTCACGCTATTCAATATACTCGCATCACCATTTCGGATATGTCGAGGAGAATCATACGAATGAATTAATTTATTACCATCTTTCTGGTTGGTCGGAAGAGATTTCCGCATGTCAATTCGCCCACCATGTTGTACTGTATACAACAAATGTGTAATATAATACAATACAATATTAGTCAAAGCGCCATCGAGGTGAAGTGGCACACTAAATGGCATATTTAAAATGATAAGTACCATTATACTGAGATGCATGACCGCGCGGCATGCACTGGACTTCCGTGCGAATGTTCATCGATTCGAATCCCGCGCTGTGCTACTCTCTCCTTGAATAACACAGACATTTTTTCCACCTAGTATTCGAGGGTATAAGAATACCTTTGACTTAGGTCATATCTATTTTTTTTTTATTCAAAAAACTTGCCGGTGTGCTCCGATCGTTTCGCTTTGATATGCCATTGGATGCAGTACAGCGGTGTGGCCGGTGAGTTTACTGGTGTGCAACGGCTCACTCTCTTAAGTAGGAGATATAAGAAAGATACAAATAACTCCACGGCACAGCTTCAATTTCCAGCTGCATTGGCATTGCAATGACTACGAGGCCCAGAAACGATAACGACGATAAACATAAAAATAAAAAAAAAATAGGCAGTTGGGAAAATCGTTTTGCTTTGGAGTGGCTTTGACTTGGCATTTTTTTTATGTAGAACAGCTGGTTTTTTTTTACTTAATACGACAGCATACAAATTTTATGAATAGTGTAGCCCATGATTTGGCGACACCTGCGATAGCTCATTAAGAGCCACGCCCCGTCACGGTCAGGTGGTGATATTGTCCATGTTTATGTAAACTTGGATATACACAATTATAGTATATATGGTTTAAATACACGCGTACCCACTGGCATGGTGGACATGCAGGACGCCATCAAATCAGAGCGCGCTGATTCAAAACCATTTTATTGAATTCACTTTAGTAAATAATAATTTTCCATGCACCGGGATCGATTTACGTGTAGAATCGTGATTTTACTATTATACTACTTTGTACGGTCCTTAGTCACGAAATAGATAAAAATGAATTTATTTTCATTTAAAAAATGGAGTAGATATGTTCTTAAGGATTATATAAATATTATACGTCTTTGGTTGCGTTAATTTTTGGAATTCTCGAAAAGTTATTTTTAATGGATGTAGAGTCTATATGAATATATAAATTAGAAATTCTGCAAAAAAGTTAATAACAATAAGTTTTATAAACTAATAGATTTTGTATAAATATATTAAGCAAAAATCAATATTTATTAGAGTTAAAATAATATCTAGCTCGATCGTCATGTGATTTATAAAGAGTTTTAGCTTCTTGGATGATGAATCTTCATTTTTAAGGGCATAGGTATCGTAATTTCCCTTTAACAGTCCCTCTAACCAATTCTCTTCAAGTCAACCAACATATTCAGTATGCGATTTAGTCTGCTTTCTGTCAACCTAGCGTTAAATATAGTGTTTTGTGCTTGACAAATATGACTATCCTATTTCCAATTATTTGCACATAAACTCTTAGTTAAAAGGATCTTTAGGAAAATGAAGCTCATTTTCTCATAATTGTTAGTTCTTGAATCGTACGCGTAGCGTTGAAGATAGTATATTATGCGTGACAAATATGGCTAATCCATTTGCAATTGTTTGCTCATAAACTCCTAGTTATACGAACATGATGCGAATTTTTTCATAGCTTTTGAACCTCCATATTTCTAGCTCTATATTTGAACTACACCGTATGTTTCTAGCTCTATACTCGTATATTACATTTTGATTGTTTATTGTTATGGTTTATTGCTATGTAATTATCTTTTTCACCGAAATATGTTAAAGATGCCTTAAGTGAAAATCAGACTGTAATCTTTTCTTTTTACATTATTCCATGACTACCTCTTAATTGATTATACATGATTATTTTTCTCTGTAGAGGTTACCAATTATTGTGGTAATGATATTTTTAAGATATCAGCTGTGGAAAAGATTACTGACTGTAAATATTGTGTTTATTTTCATTTGATATTATTTCATCAACTGTTGTATTACATTCTATTACACTTTCATCGTATACAGTACCATCTGGTAGATTTATTGTCATGTGGCAATTTGTTCTGACGTAATAGATTTTTTTAAACAAGCCTTCAGTGAAAACTAGACAAGAACCCTTATTTAAAAAATCTGGATACCAATGAATTTGGGAATCGAACCCGTTACTTTCAATATGAAAACAGGCGTCTTACCAATTAGAACACGGTCAGTATCTACTCGTATATACGATAAGAATTCATAACATATATCTACATATCAGATCATAATGTACAGAAATTATCCTAAATACTATCTATTTTGACTATAGAATAACATTTTTGAATAATAACTGAACACATTTAGAGAAAATGGGATTTTATAGCTTATAATAATTATAACTTAATATTTTTTATGTAATGTAACTAATATAACCATAGTATAAAGTATTTTACTTCTTTATATATCAAAATAAATGTTTCGTATAAACGAATGAAGACATTTTTTGAATAAATATGTCAAAATAAAATTGTAAAATAAGAACATATCGACGGTCAAATAGTCGAGAAGGCAGGTAAGGAAAAGAAAATATTATTCGTGTTTTACCTAAATTATATAAACATGTATTGAAGGAAATAGAATTGATGAAAATATTTATGGGGTTTGTATTCGTGGTTTATCGGAAGAATTTAGATTTTATACCCCATACTTCATAGATAAGAAAAAAATGAGTTAAAAAGAATAGATTATTTTGTCTCTTTTTAATCAAAATATTTTTACATGAGATGTACTTCAATCAATTCATATTGTCAAAGAAGTGGAGACCTACCCTTTCATGAGGGTTTTCTTATACGTGTAGGTATGTATAGATAAAAATAAAAAATATTACAGTAATAACGTTATAAGGCATGTTAGTTTTAGTGTGCATGCATTTATTAAAACAACCTTGTATGCAATTAATTACTGGGAAATAAATATAAAGCCGTCTATAATAGTGCGATGATATATTTTTTACGTTATTATTTAAAGCTTACCTACTACTTATGCTCGTATATTAAGAAAATGTATCTGGAGTATTTTTTCATACATAAATTGATTAGGTCTAGACATGATAAAAGCTGAAAAAATATTGAATTTGATAGATTGGATAAAACGTTATTTGAGATTTTTGAACGTACGCCTAATGCGCGCATCTGTGATAAATATTATCGATTCGAAACCTACGCAAAGCTACATTCCATCGAATATCACATAGATTTATTTAACCTAATTTTAAGGGAGAAAGGCTTCTTTTGATTTCGGTCAAAAACTTGGTACACTTTGTGATTATGTTATTCTATGCTACACCATATTAGATTCAGAGCTGGGGTAAGCTTCTATAATATATACGAGTATATCGGTTTGCTGGGGGAGTCAATAATTATTTATGTAAAGGTTTAGTTCAAATGCTCTCCACCGAGAGTCTATATTGATTTATTTGATTATATCTGACATGAATGTCAACAATAAAAGATAAAAGACAGCGGACAAGATGTAAGTTACATTTTGATTTGAGTTGATATGCCTGTAACTTAACAGTAATCATATAAGTACGATTCCTTGTCATAGAATATTAAACTAATGTTGTTCTTAAATAAATACCTAGGTGTGTGAAGAGCACACAACAAGCTTAATTAATGATGAAGGTGCATAATGGCGTTGTTAATATGTTCGACTTATGTACACAAGGTTGCTGGCCCGTAAACTCGCCTTTTGCTATTTCCATTTTATTCATTCTTGATTTCAGAAATATTAGGCTATCTTTGACTTTGATAATATTAAATGTTTAGTTGAAAAACAATTAAGTATAAAATTAATACAATGGGAAAAAATAAATGGCTGCACATCCACATCGTATGTAACATAATATACATTTCTCAATTAAGTATCTGTCTTAGTATTTATGTACTAAAACAAAATTATTCATGGAAATGGTTTTTTTTGTGTACTGGTAAATAAATAATGTCCGCGGACTAGTGGCCCATTTGTATCTAATACATATAAAATTGAATTTATCAGAGTGGCTTCATCGCGTAGACAACATATTATTGATGAAGATGCTTTATCATTCATGGGTGTTACTATTTTTACAAAAGATAACACCAAGTTTCTTGATATGAAGCTCTTCACCGATAGGCAAAGAGGTTATACGTTTTTGTTTTGTAGTCTTACAGAGTTCAAATGTCTACGCCGATGTCTTCCAACAAAGGAAATAAAAACTCTTTTTATTTCATTTGTTGTATCGCGTCTGGTTTATTGTAAGTCTATTTATTCTAGTTTGCTTGATTCACAAATTTCAAGACTCCAGTTTGTTTTCAATGCAGCTGATAGGCTGATAGTTATAAATATAGTTATAAATATTGTCCTATCAGTCCGCCTATGTAAAGTCAACACAGGCTTAAATATCAAATGTTGTATATTTGTGTTCAAGTCGCTGGTACCTTTTGGGTCTATGTCTTCGAGATGTTCCTTCGGAGAGAAGTGAAACTTTAAGGTTGATTTTTCCTTCACATAATAAATATAATAAATTTTTTGTTCCAAATCAATCCAATATGGCGAAGTATTACGATTGAGATTTAACTGTTGCTGGTCCTATGGCGTGGAATTATTTGCCTCTTAGTATTAGATATATGGGTGGTGTGTGCAGCTTTAAGAAGCACTTAAGACAATTTATCATTTTTTTAAAGTCATATAAAAAATGTCTTATTAAAAAGTTTTATCAAATTGTTTATATGTTATATGAACACTATTCAATAGACTACATTAAACCTAGCCAAATGTGTTATTATCTCATATCGGAAGATCTACAAATGTTTCTTGGCAGTTCGTCTTCTCTTGGCAGTTCGTCTTCTTTTGGCAAGTTTTCTGCGATTTTCTTACCAAATATGTTTTTTAACAGATGCAGATGCGGGGAAATGCCTAATCGAATGACCACAGGCACTACCTTCCTACTCTTACCCTTGATTTATGTGTGTGGATGTATGTATGTATATATTTATTTTGTAATGTTTTGATTCCGTCAATAATGGTGTGATAAAATCCTGAGTTAGAGCGCCCTTGGGAAGAGTTTGCTCTCCAAACGACGCTTAGTCGTCCTTTTATGATTATTAAATAATTCTTAATATTTTTCTAATAATTTCACACGAAAAAAATACTAAATCGATAAATTATAAGTATCAGATAAATTAGATTCTGGTTTAATTTGATTATTTTTTTGAAAAAAAAAATCAATCCGAATAAATTTGTATATCTACCATATGGTTGTGTCATATTGGAAATTTCACAAAAAGAAATAATACGAAACGTTGGAACTCCATGCCTCAATAATGTCGCATGTCCTTATATCTAATGGCCGCTACGTAGTCCGTTTTGTATGGTAAGTCGTACAATATGAAGACTATCTAAACATCGCGACGGATCCGATATTGAGAAATAGAATCTCGGATTGCAATTGGCTGAATGGGAAGTCACGTGGACTTATGATCTGGGCCCCATTGGTCAACATGTGTCTCCAATGTCCAAAATAATAATCATAAAAAGGGGCTCATATGTTCATAGTTATTTTACATTATATACAGCTTGTCAAAAGTTTTGTCTTTAAAAAAATAACTCTCCGTTGAAATCATTTTTTTATCTGAACATTTAAAAAAAAAACGAGCTTAATGTAGACTGAATTCATAGAAAACAATAGTTTTCCTATTAAAATAGTAATTTACAAAAATAAGTTTTGCCAAGATATCTTCATCTTGAGGTGCTATATCGTATCTTAGGTTGGCCAATATCATAGCATTCCTTATTCTATTTATTGCAGCCCTGAATAACTCTGTAGAACTAGACCCAAACCACTCCCGCAAATTCTTTATCCAAGAGATGCGGCGTCGTCCTCTGTTTCGTTTGCCATTTATTTTCATTGGATGATCAGTTGTGTTATAATTTACTTTGTGCCCTTCATTATGTAGCCAATATATTGCAATTTGCGAATCTTCTCTGTTTTAAGTAGTTCTCGTTCCTTATACGCATGAGCAAGCATTTGCACATTTGCAACACGATCTGTCCAGGAAATCTTGTGGACATGTCTGTAGATCTATATCTCGAAAACCTCGATTCAGTGTGATGTTTTTTGGTTCAGTGTTCACACCTCTCCACGAGAAGATGAAACAGCGAACCATACGCATTCTCAATTCTAAGCTCAGGTTTCGGCTTGTAAAGAGAGGCTTCATTTTAATGAAAGCACTTATTGCCTGTATTTCCTTAGAGGAATTCTATTTTACATTAATTCTTGTACTCAAATATTTGTGTTGAGTCACACGTTGTACAGGTTTGATGTCAATTATAAGATTTAGACGTGGTGTAAGATTTTCCGATACTATTAATTTTTAAGTTTTTTTGGATATTCATTTTAAGTATATATAGATTACTAATATTATTATTTTTTTCGTGTATTTTTTGTAAGTTATCTATATTTTCACTAAGAATTACTGTATCATCAGAAAACCTCATATTATTTTTAGTTCTACCGTTAACGACAGCAAAAACTATTTTTAGTTCTATCGTTAACGACAACTCAAACCATTTTTAGTAAAACCGTTAACGACAACTCCAACTATTTTTAGTTCTACCGTTAACGACAACTCCAACTATTTTCTCATATATGATGAAACTTCTTTAAATATAGCTTCAGAATATGTCACATGTGAAATGAAAAAGGTGACAAAATGCATCCTTGTTTAACACCAGGTCTAACCTTAATCTCCTCTCTGACCTCTCCATCAGCCCTAATGCTGGCTCTCCGATTCTAATAGAGGTTGTATATTATCTGGATGTCTTTCTGGTCAAAACCTTTTTCTTGCAGAAGACTCACCTGTTTCGGATGGTGAAATTTATCGCAAGGACTTTACATAGTCAAACAGGCACAAGTAGACATCTATTAACAACCAGGCATCTTTGCGCCAAGGCATTTAGACTAAACAATGTTTTTCATGTACTCAAGTCATCATGAAAACCATGAGTCACTCATATATGCTGTACATTTCATAAATAATGAATGATTTTTCATAATATTTTTAACATGCGACTCATTAAACTTATAGATCTGAATTTGTAGCAATTCTTAGCGTTTGCCTTTTTGGAAAGCATTAAGAATGTTGACCTTAACTAGTCATCAGATATTTTGTTCATATTATATATATATTTTGTAAAACAAGTCTTGTATGTTATTTCAATAGCCTGACAAACATCATTTGGACCAATAGCTTTGCCATTTTTTAATAATTTAATGTAATTTTCTTTTTCTTTTTAAGTGATGTCTGTTTCTAACTCGTTCTACAAATGATTATCCTCAAAACTTTTTCTATTGTCGTCAAAATGCTCCTTTACGTATTCCTTCATCGCGCGAGTTTCTTTTCCAAATATATTACAGTGCACTTATTTTATCCTTTGAGATTGTAGATGAGTTACCCCTTACGATCCCTAAAGTTTATATTATCTTTTCATATATATTGAAGGATTTCTATATTTTCTGAGAATCTTCAATTTCTTTATACTCGTATCTTTTAGATATCCATTTCTCTTTAGCTTCACGTATCGTTTTTCTAACAATGTTATGAATTTCTTTCTCTCGAGATTCATTTTCACTTCCCATTTTCTTGTATCATCTATTAGAATCAAAATCTCGTCAAAGCCAATATGTATATCTGCGAAATTTGCGACTGCACGCTTGTTACCGAATTGTGGAAAAATCCACACCAAAAACTTCGGATAAGTGATAGGTCTGTTTTATTTTGCAAAAAAAAACTGTATATAAGAACTCGGGATAAAATTGTATTATTTTTTTACTTTAATCAATGTCAATTTAAAAAATAACTTGTTTTTCTACTTGGATGTAAGTTAGTGATAAATTTTTTGTGCTAGATAAGCAAGTGCTTTTTGAAATTTCGTTATACCATCCATTTTGTATTCTCTAGCTTGTGGTCGATTATTGCCATTTCTTTTTAATAGTTTTTTTTTTTTGTTTATTTGTGTTTAAACATCTTTCTTATGAAGTTTGGACATTAAGGACCTGAAATCCATTCAATAATAAATCATTGCTATTTTTGTTAGTTTACTCACTATCATTGGAACAACTGACTTCTGGGCGTTTTTGAGCGAATCCTAAATCCATCTGGCTGCAACCCTTAAATGTCCCAACTATATTCTGAATACAGTTGCCGAGTACGTGCCACAAGCTTCTAATGTGCCATATTTTAAGTTCATTGCGAAGGTTAATGAACTCATACATGAGTTTATGCATTCTGTAAGCAAGGTTTTTGATGATAGTTGCATATCTGATTTTGTGACGTGATCCATCTCTTTCTCCAATGTTGATACATACCATTTTAAAACCTTGCTTCTCCTTATCACGTCTACTTGCAGCTGATAAAATTTCACGGTTCATAGGTTTAGGTTTAGGGTTGTCGAGGTTTTCTGATAATTCTACATCTATCTGGGTGTTTCTTGAGTTTTCTTTTGGAAGCTTCGTGTTATGCATTCTTACATATTCAATGTAGCAGCCCATGTAAACCTATAGTTTCATATCTGAAGTGAGTATGGTGTCTACATATGAATGATTCACCTTCCTTATAATACATAATTTTCCAGATTACGCCTTCATTGACATGTCTTTAGATCTTTTTAAGTATTTTATCTTTCGAATTTGTCCATAAGTCTTGTAGTTTTTAAAAGAGCTTTTTACGTTTCACGACTGGATGTGTAAATTATATACATTTTCATTTTGTGCAGACTGAATTTATTGTTTTATAAATGCTGGCACCTACATAACAGTGAGAAATTTATGTTTGCAGTTGCTTGGTTATTTTGGAGCCTTTATGAATCCACGATTTTAAGTTATAAATATCGTTGAAATTTTACATCGTTTTTACTTCATCAACACTTAAATGTATCCTTTATATAAATACATACACTCGGTTTAAAAATACACTCGGTTTTAATACTTGTAGGCATTTTGCTCAAAACATCAGATTATTTAACTAATATGGCATATAGTTTTCTTAATATATTTGTACGTAGTTTTCTAAACATATTATAACCCAGAGCAGAAGTGATTCAAGTGTTTTTTCAAAGCAACAATCGCAGTGGTATTAGGTTTCATGAGTTAAAAGTTGAGCATATATTAATTTTATATGCTATTTTATAATTATATTTTACAATATAATTAATTTTCACTTTTTGTCATTTTGATATTTGGAATCCGAAAGTCATTTTGGCTTTTTGTAGAGTAGTTATGACCATTTTTGTTACACCTTTTTAGGTACACTTTGGCCACAAATTCTTATATAAATAACTTAAAATATACATACATACATAACAACACACCATTTCCCTGCTAGGGTAGACATATAGAATAGAACACCGGACTTTCCTATCACTACATATATATTTTGCCTATTTTACATCCAAGTACTTTTTATACAGCTGATATGATTTCTCTGACTTATATATTTCCTTCTATCAAAATATAATTTACTTGGTCCAACCATATTTTTCTCGGCCTTCCCCCACCCCGCCTTCCTCTCATATTAGCACTGTATATTTGTTTTGTTAGTATTTCTTCATTTATTCGTTCTACATATCCAAACTACAAATTTCAGAGTCCTGATCTTAATGAATACGCCTTAATTTCACATTAATTTTTGATCACTTTATTTTGTATTCTGTCCGTTAAAAATATAAACTCGAACGAGTCAATGTTAAAGAATCAAGAATTCCGTACATCCTGTATACCAAAATAAAAGTAGATTCGGTCTCGTCCTAGTGGTGCCGTTAGAAATGGCGATGTCGTGATATTGAACACCCCAGTCAATATTCGGTGAACATAACTCAGATAAATTCGGGAAAATACTCGAGCCCAGTCGGACCGCGCGTGGCCGGGAATGGGCTCATTCCGATTTTCATTCGGCGTGTCACATATCACCAGGAAGGTCTGGGGTTAACCTTATGAAAAAACATGTTGTTCCCAGGACTATTCTCAATGATCAGGAGTTTCTCAAATTAAGACTCGTGAAAAATTACACAATTTGGGTCGAAATGCCAGTTTCCAATTTTGTGATGATTTTTTTTAAGTGAGAGAATGGTTAGAACCACATAAGTTTGGGGCTCGATAACTTTTACTTACGAATTAGCTCCAAAGTGACCTTCTTGAACTAATTTTAAGGTGCATGTCTTCAACTTTCTCAGCGCGAGTCATTTTCTTTATCCTTTGACGTTGTTGCTATTCTTTTCCCACTCAGGTTTGTCGCCGCCGAAGGAGTCCCTTTGGGCAAATCTTTCTTTGTCGTTAAGTGATGTCACTCTCATAATAAATAAAGAAAAAAATAAATATTCTGGTTTTAGAATTTATTTTGTTCGGATTTAACTGAACTATCTGCCACCCAAGGTTTCTGGTATGGAACACAAATGCCCCTATTGATAAAACGGAGTACACCGATATTTCCCGACCATGTTCTTCAACAAATTCGCTTTATCAATGCGGAGACGTTGAACAATAGTATCAAAATTAATTGATAATTATTTATAAACTTGAGATTGCTTTTGGCGCTATCGTTATCTTAGCTTAAATAAACGACTAGGTATATGTTTCAAGAAGAGTATGGCCATGTCCTCCATATTCTTTTTTACAAAAATATTTTTGTATAATATGTCTTTTGATTTCTGATTCGTGAATCGAAAACAAATATAAAAATGTTAACAAACATTCTGAAGTATGTATAACTCAAATACACATCAAAAAGAAGATAAAAAGTTCTATATTAGGCAAACACTTATCGAGTGTATTACTCGTATTTGTTGCTTGATCGTGGAATATAACGACCTCTGTAGCCTTGTTGGAAGGTTGTCTTCCATCTCGGGGGTTTAAGGTTCAATTTCCTTTGCTACATATTATTAAAACGGCTCCCGTCTGGTATTCATTAAATCCCCTTTGACATATTTTGGTTAGTTAGAAAAGATTGCCAAATGTGAACAAAACCACCAGGTTGTACTGTACACAACCTTAATGTAATACAATATAATAACTATCTAATGACGTTGGTTTTTTTTATTAGGTATCTTAAGTGCCCTTTGAGAGGTGAGTTACTATATTAGCTCAAATAACGTACCCTAGACTTTTATTAGGTATCTTAAATGCCCTTTGAGAGGTGGGTTACTATATTAGCTCAAATAACGTACCCTGGACATTTGTTTCCATTAAATATTATTTTAGATGAAAAATATTAGTTATATTATAAAAATATTTAATAATTATTTCATATGTCTCAAAATGTTCATAATTGATTATTTCCCTTTGAAATCGGTGGTCTTAACTTGAAAAATGTTAGTTAATACTGCCTTTCACATTTGTGAATTTCAGACAAACATTTCTGGAATTGTCCTCAGTGAGATACAGGCAAAAGCCTAGTTTACTGGGGACACGACAAATGAAAGGCAACAAACCCAGATCAATTAAAATTGTGTGTCCGAATTAAATTACCTGTTGTTTTTTCGCAAATTATGTATATTTCTTGTCATGTATAAAATAAATAAAAATAAAATAAACTGATAGATTATTGACATAAAGATTTATATTCAAAAAACATTTAACGTTTTTTCATTGAACCTAATGTTTTATAATGAAATCATAGTTGACCTTTATTTATTTAATTTTGATGGCATTTTACATAGTTTATTAATATTTACATAACTGTGTTCATTGCGTATAATTAAATTGTCGAACGAAAACGAAACATGTCTTTCTTTTTAAGCATAATTATACGTGTATGTATATTTTAAATTTTCAGTGAAATTCGAATTTTTTTAATACTATTTCGAGACTTGCCTTTGTTAAGGTCAGTTTTAGTTTTATTTCAATATCTTAACTTAACATAAAGCTCATTATGGTTTATTTTAAATTGATGTTTCCAATTATGCCGCAGACTAAACACGAACAAATACGAGTACTTTTGTGTCTCAAAGTTCAAATAAAATGTGTTTACTTTTTTAATTGATTTTTTTGTTAAAAAATATGTATTTTTCTTTGTATTCATCGCTATTTTATTTGTTGAGTTCTCTACTGGTATTGAAGACCTCTTTCTTCATTCAATTGATGAGGAACTAAATTACAACCTCAAGATTTTAAACTTAATTATTTAATAAGCCTCTATCACTTAAAATAAATCAAAGTAAGCACAGAAAAAAATCAATGTTTGAACACAGTTAGTATAAGTCGAGGGACGTAAAATTAGATAAAAGGCATTTGAGACTAAAGCTGAAGTCTTAGAACTTCATTTTCATGAGGTAATAAATATTTACTTTAGCTATATTTTCCTTAAAAATATTTTATATCAATCTCTAGATTAAAAAATTGGAAATAATTAAAATATTTATATTTCCATCTCTCTTTTGACCACAATTAGTGATCACACTAAAGTTCATTTCCAAGAGGGCTTATGTATCAATATATAATATAATATATATGTATCAATGTATCTTAATCTTTATCTGCCATTTTTCTACCCACTGCTGAGTGAGGGCATCCCTATAACCATCACTTTGGGGTTTTCACACTTGTTCACCTGATGTATTGGTAAGTGTTGTCATATAAGGGTATTAGCTACTTCTATTTTCTGTCTTCCATATAGTTTAGTATAATATGTATGTATCAATATATTCGTGTACTTCTTAATGATGTATTTTTACATTGTATATGGTCTAACAAAACAATAATTAAAAGGACCAATTATTTCAGAGAGATCGTGTTTGTGAATATCACCTGGTCAACAATATTCTAACGATAAACAATAAAGTGGGCGTGGAATAAAAGTACATAAGAATAACAAAAATAATATGTGGATTTATTAATTTCACATTTAATGTTCGAATGACCAGTAACATTAGTGAGAGAAATTAACGAATATCGGTACATTCGTGCGTGTGGCGAAATCGTAAATGTAATAAAATATCCATTATTTGATAAGACTTTATTGTTTATTGCAAATTCAACATTTATTTTTAAAGTATTAACTACTTTGATATTTTTTTATTTTAATACACGTTTCTTAATTTAAAGCTTGTATCGTAATTATTTATTGCCTTGCCTTATTACATACCTGCATTTGTTATACGATTTTTCTCGCAAAATAACGTATTTTTTAAACTTGTACGAAAATAATGTATTGTAAACATTTATTTCATTACGAAAAGATTACCATCACAATTTTAACATATTAAATCTTGAGTCTAAATTGAAGTTAAATTTGTGAATACCCGAAAAAAACATACGCGGTCGCAATAGTATAAAATTCTGCATATCATTTTCCAGACTGAAATTGAGAAACTTCAGGGTCCTCAAAGATGTACAACGCGGCTGAAGAATTAGCGTTGCGACATTGGTTTGGAGTTATAGTTGAGCCACTATTCCGGGCACTGTTTATGAGCCTGTGATAGACTGCGTACGATTGAGAGATGGTTTGGAGTTAGCCACTATTCCGGGCACTGTTTATGAGCCTGTGATAGACTGCGTACGATTGAGAGATGGTTTGGAGTTATAGTTGAGCCACTATTCCGGGCACTGTTTATGAGCCTGTGATAGACTGCGTACGATTGAGAGATGGTTTGGAGTTAGCCACTATTCCGGGCACTGTTTATGAGCCTGTGATAGACTGCGTACGATTGAGAGATGGTTTGGAGTTAGCTTCTATTCCGGGCACTGTTTATGAGACTGTGATAGACTGCGTACGATTGAGAGATTAATCATTTCTAGAAGATTATTGAAAAACGTGAAAAAAATACATCAGATTTACTTATTTACATATTTTCAAAATAATTTTAAATGTTTTGGTATTTTTTTATGAAATCGCAACAAATTTTGATTTTAACTAAAAATAAAGATTTCGCAATTGAGAAATATGTTTTGATGAAAAATAAAAAATGCTCATAATCCTCATCCATATGACTTTCTTGCGATAAAATTAAATTTGCGGCAATTTTAACAGAAATTTTTAAATGGATACTAATTTCTTTACATCGTCATTTTTTTGTTTATTAACATAATACTTTATAAAATATGTGTGAGACAAAATATTTTATGTTATTATATTTTCAGTTTCAAAGATATCAGAAACCAATGTAAAATATAATGGAGCAATACTTAACTTTTCTTGATTTTGTACTTATATTTACTAAGAGCAACAATATTTCAATTAAAGATTTAATTTAATTGAAATATTGGTGATCTTAGTAAATGTATGGTAAATGCAAAGGAATTACTGTATCTAAATTATATGACAATAACGTACCTAAATTATATGAAAAATATATTACCAATCTTCAAAAAACAAATGGAACTGTACTCCTATACAAAAAAATCATTTTGGTTTTACTGTTTATTTACAACATTTTAATCTGTTCTTTTTTTGCAAAAATAACATAGCTAGAACATTACCAGAGATAAATGAAAATGTATATTTACAACTTACATAACTGGATACTTAAGAGTACCTATGTGTTCTTTTGATCTCCTGGACAAAATAAAATCAAGCCCATGTAACCGTAATTATTTTCAGTTTCATTCGGTAAGTGATTTATTTCCATATTAAATCAAATCAACTCAAAGGGATAACACAACAATAGGGTTTAAGATTGATTGAATGAATAAGAGTGCTGGGAGAAATTACATAGTACCAAATACCCCCTGTGCAACTTTCTAAGTGATGTGAAATGAATTGCCTCGTTATTAACTTATTTATGGGTATGACAAAATTGTGGTTAGGTACATATTTTTTAACATATATTTTTATTTTAAATTGGTTTCTCTTTAAAAAGTATTTAACCTATATAAATATTTAAAAATATGAACAATATCGTCTCAATGAACCCAAATATGATTTATCTCTATTTTACAAAGAATCATAAAAATGAAACTGAAAATAAATGTCAGTATTAATAAAAAAAAACGTCAAATAAAATCATGTTGAAAACCTACATTATTATTAACAATTAATAAAAGAAACTTAAATATTATAAAATATACATTTGGGCCAAAATCTAGAGTAGAAACTATTGAAAATATTGAATATTAGGATTGATATGGATGATTATGACGTTCAAACAAAAAAATTAAAAGCCTAGTCTATTATTCGAATATTGTTTTTTAAATTTAATTTTAACAATTATGAGGAAAATAACAAAATATCACATATTTATCATAATTAATAAGTTCTCTGTCAGATATTTGCTGTTCTAGAAACTATTTAAATAGAAAATTAAATTAATTTAAAGTTTCAGTGATTTTTCTTGTTTTGTTATTCGATCACCCAGGTTTGCCCTTTGGCATTATGGTATACAGCGAGAAATAAATAGAATATAAAAAATAATGTTTGAAATTTTAACACTTAGAAATGGAAATGATTGATTTATTTTTATATAGGTAACATGAAAATGAAACAGTGAACATATACACATAAAGTGATTAAATTGAAGTATAAGTACATATATCTCAAAATTCCGTAAAAACTAATTTGGTAAATATATATTACATTATGGTATAATTTATTTTATCATATAAAATATACTGTTATAGATTAAGAGTCCATTAATCTTTTAAAAAATCCAGATTGTAACATTTGAACAGGCTAAGAGAGACGAATAAAATAATTGGCGGTGGTACATCAAAATTTGAAAATAAAAATTGGGGAAAGGGTCACGGGATTTTTTTATTCTTAAATAATTATGCATATAATTAATATCGGAGTCATAAGATGAATAAAAACATTATAATATCAGCATTAAAATAGTTTTTAAAATGTAATAAATACTTTTTATGGAAGTTTAAATCTGATCGGTTTAGGCAAAAATAAATGTTTGTCATTTTTTACATTTTTTTCTGTCAAGCGAATTTTCACGTCAATACTAATTCATTTCGATTATTTACTTATTCGACAGATCTATCAATTTAATTCATTAAATATAAATCTTATTTGCTGTCTCCCAGTTCAAGTTCTCAACTCGCGCCCGCCTGAGCGTCCATCATAAACGTCATTTCTCATCATTACGGGGCAGCTTGAAAAATTTACCTCCATCCCACTCTGACAAACTCCGCCCAAGGGAAACTGACGGTCCGCCCACTGAGCTAAACAAAGACAAAAAAAAACTTGTCTCTCCGGTTGCAACTTGTATTGATGCGATATTATGTGGACGTCTTTGATCGTGTACACGCGCTATCTCTTTCTTCTCTTCGTAGTGTTTGACTAGTTTGTTGTGGGATAGAAAAAGAAAGCAGGATTTGTATTCATTCGTTATTGCCCGCTTGCGGTTTCCCCAAGGATTATTTTGATATAAAAAAAGTAAATCCTGTTTTGTGCTAATAGGGGTGCTTGAAAGTGCACTGTCAGATAAAACGGGCAATGATAATTTTATACGATTTATGTCGATTGGTTGAAATTGCAAGATGCATCCAAATACAAGGTTTATTAATTGTTGGTTGGATTCCATTGATTCCACTTTCTCTTGAAAGTTCGAATATTTCTTAATATAGTAATATGTGGGTTTTTATTATTTACAAGATTTTTTTTTTAAATATTACTTACCTGCACATTATTTTGGGTATTTTGTGCTGAAGGCTTTTGAATTTAAATAATCAATCAATAAAGGATATATTATTCATTATTTTATTTTTATTAAATTTGCTACTGTCAAAACAATATTTTTTTTATATTTTATACTTTTTTGTTAAAAAAATCTTAATTCTCCTGACATGATATTTTCAATATTTTATATTTGTATCAAGAGTTATGAGTACTTATTTATTTTTACTTAAAATTTGTTATATTTTACGGACATTTTATGATTTTTCAACGAATTTTTAAATGTATTATTCCTATACATACTTTTACACAATTGAAAAACATACTGTTGCTCTATAGGCACCATTAATTTGAAATATTTGAGTTATTTTTTGTAAATGCAATGAATTAAGTTGTTCTCGAATGATTTTTAAAATAAGTTATAGTAAGTATATATTTGAGACATTTTTTTTCACAATTATTCTTATTAAACCTGAGACCTTTAAAAATAATGAAATATCAGATATATGCATAAATAAATCTTAGTTAAGATACTTATTAAGTAACTCACAGAAGTATTATTTAAGTTCCACATAATATAATACATTCTTAAGATAAGTGACCTTGGTATTTCTAACCTATCTACAAAAGTAAAAAAAGATTCTTTTATATTTGTGTCAAATTATTGACTTATTTATGCACAAAAAAAAATAACTACTAAAATGAAAGATATTAATTATTTTTAAATAATTCAACTTGGAAAGTGGTCGATTCCTCTTCTAAGAGCAGCTGTTCGAAAATCTTTTAAAATTATTGTGAAGGGAGACCAACAGTTGACGAACAAGATAACCAGGAGTCGTGTACGATTGGTTTAGGAAACAAAATATAAAATAAATACAGCAATTTACAATTTGAATGGACTTTCCAAGGGAAAGGTATTATTAAATAATACCTTAAAAGCAAAACTAAGTATTTTTTCTAGATATATATGAAAATCTATTAATTTCAATTAATTAAATATTTTATTTCCAAAAATAACTTCATTATTTAGAACGTATTGTTGATATTAGAGGTTTTAAAACATTTTTTGTCTCCAATTTGCAAATATGTATGCACAAAATTAAAGCTTTTTTTCTTTACGAACATCACTGGTCTAAAAGTAATGATATGACATGATGTAAATCAATATTTTATTGCTAATATACAAATTAAGGTTACGAGTTCAGTTTAAAAATTAATATAAAATATAACCATTTTATAGAATTTCCAGTATAAACGTATCCATCAGTGATACTTGAATTACTAAAGATTCAGAAGTAAATTACTAAAGATTCAGCAGTAAATTACTCAATGGAGAAGTTATTGAAGAAGTGTATTGATTATAAAAGACACAATCTTACGATAACGACAAGAAAATGTTTGTCAAGAGTTCACTCATGCCCAACAACTAAGGTAAAGAGAACACGAGTATACTATATGAATGCAGTAGCGTTACTAAAGGAATTCTGAATATTGTGAATGACATGAGTTATATTTTATGATATCTGATCCGAACATTTAATTCGAGATTAATATACTATAGACACCTTATTTCAATTTAAAACTACTCTTCAATTACCTGTATTTATGCAATTATGTAGAATAGATCAATTAGGATACCATGTTAATATTTTAAAATATATCTTTTTCCGGTTGTTCTAAAATTTGAAACAAATTCGTACCGCTTGACAAGCATGCTATATTCCTAATTACTATTTTTATTACCGATGCAAGAAATATATTTTTATATGAATAAAAATTACGTTATTTATTTAAACAAAATCTAATTTTGAACGAAACAATGATTTATAAGACGAATAGAGCATATTCAATGATATTATGAAGCAGAAAATTGTGTGTTGAAACTAATGAGCTATGCATAGCTCACTTTCTCATAAGATTAGCTGTAAAGTAGCGGCTATCTACTTTTAAATTAGCTGCTGAAGTAGCTTGCTACTTGAGATTAAAAAGTTGTAGTAATAGTGACACACAGTCAAATTAGCTTTAATAAAACTGAATTACTTGAATACAGACAGACCAAATGAAATTTTTAATTCATCGACATATTGTTATAGGTTAATTGATAAATTGAAGTTGATATTATCTGTATCTAATAGAAATCAAGTGGATAAAAAAAATATTTCGAGACCCTTGAAAGTTTCCTAGAAGAAGAAAAATTTCATTTATTTAAAAAAAATGTAAACGTACGAGTATCACTTGTTTTTAAATTAAAAAAATTGAATATATTAAATAAATACAAATGTATCGTCACGTTGTGTCCCATGAGGGGTAGACAGTGATAAAGATCTCCATACTTTTCTAATCATATACACAATTTTCCCCTCATCCACATTTATTAATCTACTTACGTTATCTTTGGTCTACATTTTCCACGAGCATCTTGTATTTCTGACTTGTATTCTCGTTTAGACAGTCTTTCTTTATTCGTTTTCTCCATATGTCTAAATTATCTAAACGCTACTTTCTTCGTTTTATTTGAAAAAAAATCGTTTCATCCATGCATTCATTTCTAATATGAGAATCATAAATACATTGATAATATGTATTCTTCATTTTCTCATAACAATATGCTGGACATTTAAAAAAATGTTAGATTTATTTTTGTATTTACGAATTGGTCTCCACTTAAAATTCTAAAAGCAAATCTTATATTCACTTCGAGGGTGCATCATATTGAGCTATAACACGATTTAAAAGAGAGAAAGAAACATACGGAAGTGTTATTCTAATTTATCTTTCAGAATTTTATCGAGGGGTTGCATTTTTAAGTATTACAGAGGGGAGAAGAAAATTTATCAAATTCATGGTTTCGTACTTATGTTACATCTTCTATTATTTATCCCACTTCTTGTGAAACGGGGAGGTAAAATGCATTTTGTAAAATTGGGTGGTGTTAATTTTGAAAAAAAATATCTTTTGGGTTAGAAACTGATCACTATATTAACAAAATACATCGATGAGAAACTGCTCCAAACGTTTCTGAAGAAGTCACATCTAAACGAGTTTTCAAAAATGTAATCTATGTATTTTATTTTCTAATATTATATAAAAACCCATTAATAGTGACGGAAGTAATTTGTTTACCAATGTGATGCTGTGGTTGTCTTTGTAGTACTTCATGTTATCATCGTGTTGCTGCGTCTCTAGTCTCGTTTGCTCAATGTGATTGACGCGATCTTTTCTTACTTTTAGGATCCGTGTTTCTTTTTGCGACCATCTTATCATTTTGTATACATAGGAATAAGTATGTAAATAAAATTCGGTCTTGCTAAAACAATGAAAATTTGGTCTTGCAGAAACAATGAAAAACTTATATTTTAAGACATTTAAAAAAAATCGTTTTCAGTATGAAACTTTAAATATTTCCTGATGTAAAATTTGAATGAAACGATATTCAGAACATATACGAGTATCTTATTGACAGATAGATACCATATATAAACTATTAACAACCTAAATAATTTATTTACATAGCAACATTATGAACTGAGAGTGATATGTGAATCTTATAATTGAGAGTTATTATAATATTAGATGATACCTATTTATATTTTTATGTTCAACAGTCAAGTTATATCTTCTTAATAAATATGTTATTTGCCATTGTTTTTTGTATCTCATAATCACACCGAGAAGTGTTTGAATTTTGACATTATTTGAATTAATTTAATGACCGTAATGATGACAACGCCTTTTGTTATACTATACACGGACGTGTGTGTATAAACGATTTTATATTATCGACAAGCAATAACATTTTATAGTGATACATTTATAACTATAGTCTAACATATATTATTCTATCGTTATTAGTATTAAATTTATCATTTAACTTACATAAAAACACAGCATACTTGTAGAGGAGGTACTTTGTAATAACATTTAATTTGCATAAAAATGTTTCAGAATATCTTATATTTTGAACCAATGTAGCTGAATTGTTTATCATTTTAGTAGTAAATAATATAGGAATACTAAATTAATTTCGATTTATAATTAATTTTAAATATTCTTTATCAGTGCAGTACTTTTCTTCAAGAATTAGCTAAACTTAAATTTATAATTATATTCGTGGAAGTTTTGTTAAAATGTCATATTTAAATATTTTTTCTTTGAAAATTTGAGCATTGATACATCATCTTATATGATAAAAAAAAATATTTGAATAATTTCTAGTAAAGAAATATACTAATTTATTAGAGCAGAACTTTGTGGAAAAACTGGAAAACTTTTGAAATAAATTTGATGGAATCCTTGAATTTACAACGATTAAAGAGTTCTTTATTATTTTGAAATATATTTCTTGTTTAATGAAAGGAAAATTAATTAATTATTTTTCTACCAAACTTTTTCAAAATAATTAAACATTTTCACGATTTCTAAAGATTGTGCCTATCTTGATGTTCATCAAAGATAAGTGATTTTAGAAAATTCTTCATTGTTTAACTAAAAAGTTTTTTTTCAAATAAACTCAATATATAACAATCTGTATCCATCAAGTTTAAAATTATTTAAAATAAGAAAATGTAATAAATATTTAATGCGTTTGCTGAAAATGTATTTTTAAAATAATATGCTAATCAAATGTTTAACACTTAATTGTTTAATTCTATAACATTTTAAAAGTATTTCATTGGTAGGCGGAAATAGATTCTTATAGATTCTAATGTATATACTTATGAATAATAATTATACATTAATTTGCACATTCAGCACAAAGTAATAACGTTTTTCTACTACCTGTATATTATATCCATATTTTGTTAGCTGATGAATCATATATCATATGTTATGTACTTTTAGAATATCCATCATAGACATTATGAATACCAAAAAGATTCCAACACACAAAGTACACATTTTTTCATTTACTTGAAATATATCCTCAAAGCATTGTGGATAAAATGTCAGTATAATACGGAGTAGCTTAATTATCAGATAATCTAGATTATCAACCAATAAAATAACAGCCATAAAAATGTTTTTGCAAAACACTTTTCTTCCAGAAAGCTGTCGACGACCTCCGTGGCCTGGTGGTAAGACACTTGTCTGCCGATCCGGAGGTTGCGGGTTCAATCCCCGCTGGAACCCAGATTTAAAAAAAATAGGATTCTAATCTGGTTAACACTTAGGGCCTATAAAAACATCTTTCTGGTTGGTTGGAAGAGATTGCCACATGGCAATAAACTCGCCAGGTAAAAAATAATAATAAAAAAAGCTGCTATGGAAAATCATTAATCGTTTCCAGTTTGAACTTAGAAAGAGTTAGCCAAATTTGATAATTACCAACTTTCTTAAAACAGGTAATATGTTGGCTGAATTATTTTTGCTTATAAATACCCAATTGGGAGTAAGCTTATATATACCATATATGCTCAATATATTTAAAAAAACAAGAAGGTACCTGTACTGTTTCGAATTTTCAAATAAACAAAAAAAAATTATATGTGTTTTTTGCATTTAATTGTATATTTAATCAGTGGGGTTATATTACATCACCAAGGATACTTATGTATATATATTTATTTTACAATTAATGTCCGTACATATTCTAAATATAACTTTACACTTATATATGCATAGATTATTGTAAAAACGTCTTGATATTAAACGATTTACGTTATTATAAAATATTATTAGATTTATCAAAACAATTTTATAATTTTAATTTGAACGGTATAAAGTAAGGCTTATAAGTTTTACGAATTGATTTAAAATGGAAGAATATATGCAAAAAAAGGATATATGCAAAATAATACAATATACTCTTCCTTTTCTTACATGTTAAAAATGACTTTTACATTTTAAAAATCCATCTTCACATGTGAATTAAAAACTTGATTATATTGAATAGTTTCTAAAATGAAATAACAGTACAGAAAGCACGTGAAACAGAAAATTGATGTATTTCTTGATAAGATTGTTTGAGTGATAATCAATATAATTTGAGAAGACACGTTTTTTTGGAGTGTATAATTTTAATGAAAACACATTTTTCTTTAATCAAATGATATTACCCGAATGTGAGTTTTTGTATTTTAACTGAAAGAAATCGATACCTTCCATTTGTAATTTTAAAACTACACATAAGAGCATTTCACGAGAAGCAAAGTTGGCTGCTTATAAAGGAATCTTAGTTCTAACATTAATAAATGCAAGTGCAACTTGGACGTGGTAAAAAGCTGTGAAAGTAGGATATGTGCGGTAGAAATGTGTGTTGCGTATAATATGTGGAAAATCAGAATAAAGAATGAGAACATTGGGAAACAATGCGAATTGAAAGACGATGCTCTGCAAACGATAAAAGAAAGAGGCAATAATATGGCTATGTCACGTATAAAGACTTGGTGGTGAAAGATTTATGTAAATCATTTATACGAGTAATATAGACGGTATGAAAAGTTTGGGAAGACCTAGAAACACGTTGCATGATGAAGCGAATTAAATATTGAAATAAGGAAAATTATTTGCTATTAGGCAGTATGCATGCCAATGTGTAATGTAAAATGCTCCAGAATGGAACGTAGGGCAGATCTGTTCTCTTTGTCTACCCCAACATAAACATGTGTGGTGGTGATGATCAGAATATTATAATCACTCTGTTTCTTTGGGTTTGCAGTTTCTATTTTTGTTACACCATTGGTGTCACATTTCTTATTAACTTAACAATTTTATGGTGGTTTTGATATCATAGATATATCGGTGAATGTGTTAGTTAACTTAACTAAAATTAGTAATTGTATCCAATCAATTGTTCAATTGAGCAAATTGCAAAACATTTCATGTATCAAATCATTGCTCAATCGAAAAAAAATATCCATGTACTTTGTTTATCGATACAAACAATAATACGCCATTTTCATAGGCGTCTTTTTTCATTAAGTACATCCAATTCGTGACCTGCAAAACAGCGCATAATAAATCCGGACGGCAATATTTCCAATCATAGCGGCGCAACCGCTCATACACTGCAATAATAAGGAAAAATAAATAAAAGAAATGCTGAATAAATCGGCGACCGGGGCGGGGCGAACGAGGGTCCGCCTACTTCCCGCGGAGAGGGGGCGGGGGGCGGCATCCAGCACGTGGGCTCCCGCCCGACATTCGGCACAGCTTCGTTCGCCACTGGCCGCGGCGCTCGCTACCGCGGTACGAATCGAGGGAAATCCGACGGCGAGTTTCATATTACGAACGCGACGTGTCGAATATTATTTACTGTGCACGCGATTTTGATTCGAATATTTATTCCAAACAAAAAAACACTTGAGTTTCAAAAATAGGTACTTCGACATGTTTATATTAAAAAATATACATAATATGTGAATTTTAATATTAATAAGTAACCGATTGTTATGACACATGTCGAAAATAAAAATATTTATCATTGCAATAAAACGTGATTTAATTTGACTTTTTATTAATACAATGAACGTTTTATTATTCATATTTCTGGATAAATTCTGTGTTAGGACACGGTTTAGTGCATGTAGACGCAGTGTTGATGGATTTATTAAAGGGAAGAGCCAGACAGTGTTGTCTCGAAGGAAATATCTTTCGTAAGTTGAGGAAGAACAAGTGTCAGTAGAGCGGGACTCAGTGTCAGTGAGAAGAGGTGTCGCTGACGCGTGAAGCTTCACTCAGTCCGAGTGTCACATGACAGCGAGGCTGACATTTCAATGAAAGACGCGAGAGTGTCGGGTCCAGTTGCCGTCATTTAAATGTAAACCGACATGGAATTATTTGGAAATGTGTTAAAAAGACAATTGTAACATTTTTGTGTGAACACAATATCACCGTTACTAACACCATTTGTCAAAGAGAAACAAGAGGAAAATACTTTTCGGTCAGAAATAAAATATATTTTAAGCAAAATATTTAAGAAATGATACATACGAGATTATGATACACTTGACTTTTCTAAAAGAAATTATATTTTGCAAAAATAATGTTAATCTTTGATTTGACATGTTTTGGGTAAAGTGAATACTTATTACTGTTTTTTTATGTAAAAAAAACGCATCACTGAAACATGCTACTAAAATAATGTTTGTATTGGATAAATTTGAAAACACGTGTTGATTCAAACTATCTATTGACACACAAATATTTGTCAACTGTAACAATATTTTAAAATATTAAACAGACAGTATAAATTAGTTGATTGTAAAGTTGTGAAGGCTGGCAAAGAAAGAGGTTTTACTGTATTTTAAAATAGACACAAAACACCAAATTAAAAAGCAAATTTTTGCGAGGCTGCGACATTGAAAAGGACCTTTAAAAAATAAATAGATCGTAGAGTGGTCGGCAAAGAGGATAGAGCGGACAGTGTCGCGGACACTTGATGTTGTTGCAGAACGAAGTGCGTTATTACCGCGAGTGCAGGGGGGGCGGCGGCGCGGGGAGTCCGGGAGGTATGGAGGACGAGTGCACGCTGCGCCCCTGCGCCACGGACTTCTCCATAGCGGCCATAATGGCGCGCGGAGGGCAGGGGGCGCAGCCCTCGCTCCGGGAACGCCGCCCCCCGAGGGATGAACTCACCCCTCTGCAGTTGCCGGAGGGACACTATCCATTACATGGTGAGTAAAGCTTTCAAACAAAAAAATAATAATGGTTTATCCCAAAAAAGTACTTCAATTATGTATACAAATTTCTGGTGGATTGAAGTCGAAATTCCAACTTGTGTTGGTATTTAGGTATCGAATTATTTTTTGACAGAAAATGATAAATAATATAAAACCTTTGAGTTCTTTTCGTATCTTATAAATTTTATTTTTAAGAAAAGAAACAATTTATTATGGTGGGGAATCTACACTCTTTTGCAAAAACAACCTCACAGATATCACCGTTATATTTATTCACCAAAAATACAATAAATTGCCTAGGAAGAATAACAATATTCATGTACACCAAATGAAGGTGTACAAAAATTTAGTCCTTCACGAAACATTGTGTTCTAGAAAATGTCTTTGCCTATCAGTGAAGATAAAATATAATAATAAATATCGTTTAACCGTGACAATAATGACGAGAGTAAAAATGGTCAAATTATATACTTATTTTAAAATTATTTTGTCTAAGATTGAAAATTTAAAGAAAGTTTTCATTGTTAAATTATTTAGATTATCAGATAACTATAAATCTACAATAAATCTATTTTTTATGATACGTTATCACTTGAATTTAATATTTCAACATATAATATAATATTTTTTAATCGAATAATTTACTAATAATTAGAGAAATAACTTAGTTATTCTGCTAAGTAATTTTACAGTAAAATAATTTCTCATTTAATATTGAGTTCCACAAAGCTAAAGCCGAAACAATTGATAAATTTTCTTCGTGTTTAAACTTCATAAATCTCTAAATATAAATCACTCCTGCAATATATATCTTAGAAACCGTGGTGCGATATAATGTGATAAGAATGATAAAGACAGAAAAGTTAACGGATGGGTCATTGTGTGGTGATTAATCACCCTTACAGAATGGGTATTGTAAAAGATCCTGGCTGCGAGTGTGATCTAGATGACGAGACAATAGATTGTATGTTTTTCGGTTGTCCTTTCAATGACATGTTTAATATACTAAATGTCATATTTATGCCACGTCCAATGATTGTAGGGTTTCTTATTTTTACGAAGAACTTTTCCACTTATAGATCGATTGGCATATTTAAAAGATTAATCGGTTGAGGCTTTAACTAGTTGAATGTTTTTCACAATAATTTTATTTGTTATATTTACTATCTTATAATTGCAATTTTGATTTAAACAGTGATGTTATAAATCATCCTGGTGCGGGTGGATTACCTATATACGAGTATTTTAAAAATCTGTCTAATGTATTTTTTTTGCTTTTATTTTTTTTTCAAAGGTCGTATTTTTCTTTTTGAACATATACTGAATTTAATTCGTTAATATTCATCATAGCATTTTTTTTTCAAAACAATAGGAAATTGGTTTTCTTCTCAAATTATTCCTACACGTCGGTCTGCGCAATTGACCAATTAAAACTTGTGAAATACCATTCCTTGATACAAAAGCATTGAAATTGTTTTCAAAAGCTATCTACATCGGTTCGTGCCAAGTTTAATTGCTCGTACATATTATGCTAAAAATATAAATAAACGTGCCAGTAGAATGTATCGAACAAGAAATGTGCATAACCACGAGCAGAAATGCACGAGAAATAATTTAAGTGGTCAATGTGTGTGTGCATTTTAACCCAGTGTTTTTGAAATCTGTGTATGCCTTAAATATTTCATGTGTAATGCTATTTTAGAGAATTTTTAACAGAGGATAGTAAAACAAAAAATAAAATTATAGTACTTTTTAAGCTATAGCACTTTTTTTTATCTTAAATGTAGAACAAGATTTTAGATAATCGTCTACATGCAATAATAATATACAAAACACTTAGACCGGAATTTTAATTAATTACCCTTATCTTATGATGTGTCTATAAAAATCAAAACGAGACGTTTTTTATATATTTAGTACTACAATAAACGACACTTACATGTCATTTACATAGCACAGAACATAAACTTAAAAATCAAATAGATAACGTATCAATCAACTTCAAAAAATCTTACAATTTGTGTTGCTTAAACATACCTTTGCACTAAAAAGTAATCGACAGCACAATGCTACAAAATATAACTTTAAAAAAATATTTTTATAATCACCTAAGGATAAGTAAATAAATGGTTTCTTAAAATAATGTACAGCGAGTTGTACATTTATTAAACGGGAATTTTAGTGTCGTTCATTAAATAATTATAAAATACTTAGTCTTGTAAAAAATGAGGTAGAATATAAAAGTGTTTATAGTGTTATTTTGTAAAATATTTACTACATAAACTCTTTAATAATTTATTAAAAAAAAATTAAATACATGTTTTTGAAAAACAAACAGATCTTTGATAATTTTAGTTTAATACCATGTGAGGAATTAGAGAATGTTTCTATTATATTAGTACGATATCTCACATATTAAATAATTTCACAAACTATACCTTTTAAAACATTTATTACTTTACATAATTAAAAATAAGTATTTATAGTTTAATATCGATTTTTCTGAGCGGAAAAGTCCAATTAACGATGAAGAAAGTAGGTATATCACAGTAAGAAAGTTGAGCGCTCTGTTTTCTCTACTTACCCTGATAGGAAAATGGCATGGTGATATCCATGTATGTGTATGTATCGATTTTCTTTTTCACTTATTACTTAATGAGCTACAATGGTATGAACACTGCGAGATTTGTATTCCATGCTTGTCTAATAAATATATAAAATTGTCCAATTTCAAAGACCACGTTCAGATTTTTTTCTAATATATATGATATAATTGTAATTTCTGAACATTTGGATTAAAAGCATTTCAGGTTTTTCAATGCATATAGTAGGAAATATTCCGTCTCCTTTTCAGTCGCCAATACTCGTATCATCCCTTCGAGTAGGTACGAGTATGTTCTGTCAGAAGTTGAAATGGAAATGTGTGATATATAATTATTTATTTTTAAATAAAACGATTAAATTACCTTTTCAGTACAAACATTATAAAAATAATAATTAATAATGGATATTAGTTTGTAAGTAGTGTTGTACAAAAGACAAAAGGTCAACCCAGTATAACATGAGTCTTATAACGAATATTAGTTACTAAATTCATTCCAACAATAATAACTTCTTTACATTAATCTTGTAAGTCAACACAATATTCATACTAATGGGAAATAAAAAAATTGGACCATATCTACTCATCAATGTTCGTTACTTATTTGTCATATTTATAAAATTGTGAAATATGAATAAAAAATTATGATTTATATTACATTTTACAAACTTATATCACATTGCACAATCAATAAGACAAATGCACAAATATTGATATTCTCAATTATGCAATATAAGTGATAAAAAGTTTAAAACAAAGGAGATTAAATTACAATTTAACAGCATATTTGGCAAAACTTCGGTTGCCGATGGTATGCAAGTAAATGGGATACAGTCCGATTTTTTTCTCATCAAGTTATTGACTACCTTTATACTTGGTTGTAAGAAATTGTCACATGGTATTAGTTTTATATTAATTATATAACAGATATTTATCTAAACTGCCTGACTGGGTTTCGTCCAAGTTTACCAGGTTATACAATTTATTTTAATGGATGTGCCAAATAATTAAAGCAATTTGTTTATTATTCAAAAAAGATATCCATAGGTTCAAACGTCGTTACGTTAATGATACGAATAATCATAATATATTCATTGCTAGCTAAATATTGTCCGATTAAAATAATTCAATGTACAATATAACAGGCTCATTTCAATATTATATTAGATCCAGCAATATGAATAGAATGTTTTCCAGCCAATTGATCAAATTAATATTATAACTGAACCGATCCAACCGATCACTTTTAACCTTCATTTATCATTTATTAATTTTCTTATAGACTTAACCAATTATTTGAGACATGTTGTTGCACATTCATGAAGTTAATTTTTATATGCAATTTACATCATTAAATCAATAATTTTAAGGTTTTTTATAAGTATCGATATCCGATAACTTAAACTCATTTTAAATAATATATTTCTTCAATTCGACATTATTTTAAAATAAGTGATTTTACATCTAAAAGATACATTCGCTGATTAAGAATTATTAAGTAAAAGTAAGTTAGTTATATATACTAAAAAGCAATACGTGCTTAAAGATCTCCCCGTAAAATTCTCATGTAGAAAAACAAACAGGTACTTAAATGTGTAAAAAGAGACACAAAACACATATTTTATATTATTTGAAATATCTAGTACACAAATCCCAAACACATATCGTCAAGTTTCTAAAATATGAGTATATTGGTAGGTACATATTTCGAAAATAAGATATTTTGATTGGTATCAACAAATGGTATTAATATTTTAACTGAAAATGCTATTTTCACACAATTGAAAAATATATATTAAATAAAAATATGTGTATTGGAAAGAGTTTCAACTATTACTTTAAAATACCTCTGAAACATTTAGATGTTAGTTACCAATTTGTGTCAGAAACCAGGCGATTTGTGCAAAACTATAGAGATTTAAATGTGTAGTTTGTGGGGAAATTTCGTCTTAAACATTTTACATTGTATTGTATTACACTTTCGTTGTATAGTTATATAGTATAACAAGGCGGGATTATTGGCATTCAAAATCCTTTTCCAGCCAACCAGAGAGAGGTTAAAGGAACCGCAAGAGAAAACCAGACTGAAATTCTTTCAAAAAATTAATAACAACGATAATGGATCCAATAACGTCGTCGTCGTCCCTAAGACGTCGGAATTTTTGTCTACTAAAAACCACGGAGGTCGTAGATTAAATATGGACCCAAAACGAAGCGATGTTACGTGTTCTCGTTTTTCGCAAAACAGGCAAAATATGGGTTAGGTTATTTCTGCGTAAATACAGTACATGCATATAAAGTTCATTATTTTAATTTAATTGATTTTTCCAATTGGAATGAAGTGCAGATTTATTTATTAACGTAGATTTTGAACCAATGATAGTAATATATATTAAAATTATGGAAATATATATTTTGTTGTGGGTGTAAGTGATACTCTATATAATTTAATTTTAAAGTTCTAGTTAGCATATGCTATTCATATAATACTATTCAAATTAAAAATATACAAAGATAAGAAGAGCTCTTGATTTTTCAATACTTTGTTTAGTTTAAAAAATAATACGAGTAGTAAACAAATTTTAGATAATTAAAATGTATCATTTGACATCTGATAAATATCTGTTTATTTTTTACTTCAACCACCCTTAAATCTATCCTTATAATATAATATAAAACACATTAAAAATAAAAAGGCTGGATGCTCTCAGCTTTTTAAAATGTATTTTGACATTTCGTTAAAAAAATTAAAATTGTAGTAAAAGTTCTGATTTTTGTCAGTTTGTTTTTAGATGCCGGAAGTAACCACAACTTCTCGTGGTGTAAGTATGGGCTTCTTTATTGAACATTATTTTTTTTCGGGTACACTTTGGCAAAAAAGTATTGTTACTTAAAAACAAAGAGTTATACCAGTACCAAGTGGTATCTAAAGTTTTGTTTAATGTGCAACCTAACAAACGTATGTATTTGAACAAAAATAGATCACACAAAAATTCTCATAAAAAGTTTATTTTTAAAGTGACGATTTGAAATATTCTTAGATACGCAGTTGTTGTAACTTATTAAAAATATTTGCAATAATCTGGTAAAGTGCATTCTTTATTATTGTATCAAATAAAGCTGTAGTGTTTATGACAATATGTTCCTAACTGAATTTTCTGTCACAGTTAAAACAATAGTTGAAATAAATAATCTCACTTTTGAATGTCAACAATAATAAAATGACAATTTATATAGTACCGTTTAAAAAAACTCCCTACAAGGATTTTCAATACACGGTAGATAATTTAATAATCCACGTATTCTTAATTATTTAAAAATAGTCGGTTATCTGAAAAAAAAACCTTAAATGGTTTGTGAGTGTACGGTTAAGACCTGCTGAGCAACTTGCCCTTGTCAGGAGAAGAAATGGATTGAGTTACAGACTGGTTTTACTATTTTTTTTCGTGTCTGTTATGATTTTTGGTTCCTATCTCATTGGAGGAAAATCAAATTTTTTTTTTTTGAATTTATGTAAATAAATAGTCGTATGGTGAGATAATTTGACCCTATGTATAAAACAATATAGATAGTGCTATCATGGTGAGTATTGGTTGTTTCTTTAAAACTAAATAGAAAAAGTTTTGTGAAATATTAACTGCAATATGATATTCAAGAATTGCTGCGTGAAAATTGGATAGCATTTTTTCAGTACTATCGGGTTTTAAATCCTTAACACCCCTCTGGTGTGCGATAAACGTTTCACCATCTAGGCCATCGAGGTATATTATATATATATATATATATATATATATATATATATATATATATATATATATATATATATATATATATATATATATATATATATATATATATATATATATATATATATATATATATATATATATATATATATATATATATATATATATATATA